>OMLM01015141.1:62569-112858 GCA_900302695.1 Helostoma temminkii | reverse complement strand
CTACAGCTTTGCGAAAGTTTCCCAACAAGTATTGTGTGTTGCCAAGGTTGCCGTATGTTCGACCTTGGGCGGCCCGATCTCCAAGCTCCTTCACTATTGCTAAATTTGCCCTGTAAATCCACATAAAATAATAGTTAAACAGCAACTAGTAATAGATGATGATAGATGATAATAGCTGAACAGCATAGTATAATGTACTTTATAAAAATCAGTGAGACACTCACTCATAGTACTCGGCTGCCTTCCTCAGAGCCATCATAACCTCTTCTGGAAAATCTCCGGGCTCTGCTCCACTCCAGCAGATACTTTTGCCTTTGGCATGGTACACGTTCCCAAAGTTATACAGAGCTCTTGCGTGACCCACCTACATTAACATATATTCAGAAACCGAATGTCAAAGATGAAACTATTGAGTCTCCCCACATTCCACAGAATATTGAACAGTCTACGTCATCGTTCACGCACTAGAATATGCTGCCTCCTCACCTTGTCATTAATGTCTCTAGCGATGTCCAAGTGCCGTTGGCAGCAAACCACAGCCTCGTCAAACCGCCCCAGCACCTTTAATGTGTTTCCAAGGTTTCCACTGGCTTTGGCTTCTCCTACTAGGTCACCAATTGTCCTATTTAAGGTACATTATGTTAATAATAAAATTATGATCTATAAGCAGAATAAGGAGTGGAGTGCTGTAGCTCCAACCTGGTCAAAGTCAGGTCATGCCGGTGAAACTCCAGGGCCTTGGCGTAGTCATGCAGGTGGAAGTAGGCATTGCCCAGCTGGCTGTAGATGGCACTGAGCACCTGCAGATCCTCTGTGCCCACCTGAATAGCAGCCTCGAAGAAGGAGACCCCCGCTCTGTAGTCTCCCACCTTGCAGAGCCGCTCACCCTCCAACGCCAGCTCCAGGCAGGACACCTCCATCCTACAGCAGACAGAACCACAGTCAGTCTGCCAGGTTTCTCTCAAGGATCTGAGTGTGTAATTTCAGTCCAAATACAGTAGCTAAATAAAAACAGATCTTTTCTGGCTGTGATCTACAGCCAACAGAACAGACCACTTTCTAAGCAAAGGCTTTCAACAGGGAATGTTTTTTTAGCTACTTCCTTCCACCATCAGAGAACAATGGCTCATGCTGAGATAAGTTTATTATGGTAGTTCTCACATCCTTTTGACATGCCTCAGAAAGTAAAGCATGTCCCTTTTTCAGTCAAACAAAGCAAAGAACAAGTCGAAATGTCAACAATGTTCATTATTCCACTGTTTGTTGATAATGTTTGGAATTAGAAATGTTAAAATATTCTGTGCAATGGTTCTGTTTGTTATAGCCCAATAACTACAAGCAGTGTATAGTGTATTGACATTCAATCAGTACATTTCAATAGATTTCTGTTGAGAAATTCTTAAACAATTTATATTTGCGATTTGGTTCTAAAAAGACAATATTTTCAATGTAAGAAACCATCAATATTACACAAACCTACAATACAACCTATAAAAGCAGTGCTTTCTATTCCTAACAGTAAAGTAGATGAAAATTCAGGTTGTTGGTTACTTTTCAAAACACAGTGAAATCAAAAGGTTGCAGCAAATGGTTTCCTGCAGTGTAGGAAATCAGTTTAAAAACAATAACAAGCATTCAAGTGGATCCATTTAAACAACCGAATAACAAAGCTTTATGGAGTTACATCAGAGGTTAGACTTGTGCGTTTTAAGGCTAACAGATAAGGAATGTCAGACAATGGCTGGAGGCTTATGTGTAGATGGATTATCTTTAGATTAAGGAGCAACAACTGTTAGTCTGTCAACTTTTATTTTTCAGGAAACTGCATTGTGGGGAGCTTTAGACAAACTCTGTTCAGTCTGTTTATCTCGACTTTCCTCCTGCTCCCAACCAATGTTTAATCAGAAAGCAATCAAAAAACTGAACCACAAACACCAGTATAAAAAACACTGTCTAGTTTGGTTTGCTCAGATGAGGTAACAGCTTACACAGCCAACAGTGTTCTACTAAAATAACACAAAAACACCAGTCACATCTCATTTCATCATACAGCTGGGCTATAATCAGTGTTCTGCCTTTTGTTTACTACCACATTAACCACATAACAACTATAATATGACATCATATGTCATATTATATTTGTGGCTAACACTTTCCTACCTGCCGGCTTTTCGTTTCTTACAACAACAACAGCACATGGAGCATCTGAGAGGCATCTACATATGATTTCCACTGGAAAAACTTCCAGGCTGCAGCTCCTTCTCTTTCCCTGAAGCATGGAGAGTCAACTCAGTGTGACTTAGTGGACTGTACAAAAAGGAGATGAAGATCCTGTTTGTTGACTATCTAACCCTAAAAAAACTTAAACAACAACAACAAAAAAAGCTCAATCTATGGTATCAAAACCACTAATCTTCTGACATCACAAAGAAAGTTTAGCATCACACACTGGAAACTGTTCAAGGAGACAAGTGTGATATTGTCACAGCATTAACTTCCAATGCATGGCAGAAACGCAACTACTCAATCAGCATTTTCTCAGCTAATCTGCTTGTCTTTCTTTCAAGCTCTCTCTTCTGACCTGGTCACCTGAGATTACATCTGTAGACTGTGCACCGGGCAGATTAATGTGCTGGTGAGGGCTAAGTAGCTTTCTTAGACATGTCAGACACAAGCAGGACCCAGAGTAGTATAATGAAGTCATTGTGGGTAACCATCCTAGTTACAACAGTATCCAGTGGAAAAAAACAGACATGCTTCCACCAAGCAGATGCCTCCTCTATCCCAATAAATTGGACATGTGTGGTGAAAAAAAAAAAGCCAGCAGTGATGAATTTTTCATGGCTTGTTAAATATTGAAGACAACTGCAGCAGGTCTTTCTGTGTTGGGCAGATCATACCTGCTGCCAGGGCTCTTTACCTTGGTATGTTTGAACACCTGTCTGATGCCCCCACCTTTTTTAAGGAAACTAAAAGACACACAACAACACACTCACAGTGAAGAAGCCCTCCCACTCTATAATTTTACTTCAACAAATAAGTAAATACCCAATAAGCTACCTGACAGTGACACATCTTGTGATACAAGATTAGAAATAAGCAGCTCTCATTTCCCTAAACATGAAAAATGTCATGTGCAGTTAAAAGGTAAAGAAAAAAAGCTAAAACACAGAGGACCACTTTCTGATCTACAACCATACTTTTGTTGAGTCAGAAGAGATTCCTACCTGTAGCGGACATGAAAGGAGTGCTCCTCAGCTCGCGTGCTAACCACTGAGCCACCAGTATCCATTGAAGTGCATAATATGAGGGAAAATCCCAGTTTTGTTCCCGAAAAAATGGTTGCGCTTAAAAACAATGCCCAACAATAAAGGAGAAAAATTTTTTTAAAGGGAGTTGGGAAAGAGGAGGTGATCCAAACAAAAAGTCACCCAATGTAGTGAAGTATGAGTTTGTCCTGCTCCTGAATGTTGAGCGGTAAAGGAAACCTCGTGAGTGTGAGACAGAGCTGCAGAGCTGTCCTGTGCATCAGGCCACACGGCTGTGTTCATACACTGTGTGTTTTGCGTCACTGCCCCTCAATCTCTCGTCAGCAGCGCTCTGTGAAGAGAACACAAGATGCTGTATGTGAAGCCTCATTCTGGCCGCACAGTGCCATGGCAACACCAACCAAACAGCAGCGTGCACAATGCAGGCAGGGAGTGAGAGAGCAGGATGGGAATAGATGGATGGGCTCAACACGGGAAAACTGTCAGTCTGAGACGCTGACTAAGTTGATCCAGGCTTGGAGACGTGCGTATGTGCTCTAAAGTTGATACAAAGTGAGAACACTATAGATCTAAAAAGCCATGCAATTACAGAGCTGGTTTCTCAAGAAAAATGCCACTAAAATGAAAAAGAAGCACTGAAACCATTTGTGTAAGACAAAAAAAGTTACAACACATGAAACTAACCACCACCAAAGAAAAGTAAAAGGAAGTGATAAGCAAGCTGCATGGATAAGACTAAACCAACTAAAAAAGAGTCAAGTATTTCTCCATTTCTCCATGAGGTCATACTAACCACACCCACTGTCCTCCAAGTTTAACACTGAAGCAAGTTCATAGTATACGTAGTTCATGTATAGTAACAATCTCTTGATAGTAATAAATTATTTGCATGTAACAACACATATCTACACTACCAGTTAAATGTTTGGACACACATAGATACCATGTTTTTTATGAAAAGAAATATGTCAGCTGTGTTACCATTGTTGCAAAAGGGTTTTCTAATTACTAGTTATCCTTTTAAATAAATAAATATAACGTGTTATTGGAAGACTATTGTCTACAATACTAATTTACAATATAAACAATATCTGCAATATCTGAGTTCAATGTTATAAAATCTGCTTTTCTTTAAAAAACATGGTCACTTCTATTAGTGTCTAAACTTTTGACCGGTAGTGTACATCAAAGTTAAAAACCAGTATCAAACTGTATCAAATCTGATGAGTTGTAAAATCACTTGGGCAATTATTACTTGATAATCTAGTTTAATATAAATAAATACTAAATAATAAATGTTGGCAGATACTGACTAAATATATGTCCATAGCAAGTAGGGCAGTAATTCATAAAGCATCGTGCATTAGGACCCTTTTGCTACAATACACAGTTATAGTTAGTTAGCTAATGCATTTCCCCCAGAACACAGTAGATATTCAACACTAACATTTTACTCAAACATGCACATAGAGGCATGTGTGTGTTTAATTTATGAGTATATGTAACTGCAGCTAGTATAGTCCATTTCTATAGACTTCTACCATACAAATGAATTTAGTTTAAACAACATGGAAACAAAGTGTGTTCTTTCCAGCCTGTTATTCCTGCTAGTGGATGTAAATAGCTACAAGCTAGGCCTGGGTTTTCAGAGTGTGTGCAGCACATAATGCTGCACATTATTCTAATCACCAATTATTGCTTGCCAGTGTTTGTGCAGTATTTTCCACCATTGTATGCCAACTGGGTGTGTTTGCGAGCGAGCTGCCCTGCTCACACAGCTACAGTGTGCATGAACAAGGGAGTGACACAGATTGTGGCGCATGTCTGATGGTACATAGAAAGAAAAAATTGTTGCTGTTTAATGTCAGCTTTACAAGAGGTAGTCACTGATTCCTTTTTCAGTCACAAACATAGAGTACAAGTACATGATTTCATCTCGAATACACAGCATCGTACTACCCACTGATGCACTAAAATAACTACAGCCTCTGACAGCAAATTCTAAATATGGAAACACCACACATTCATACACCATGAGCCAGCGAAACCCTCCACCAAAACAAGGAAACAAATAAAAAAGCAGTGTGATACTAACCGATAATTCTTCTGCACTGGAACAGGAAATCTGGGAAGCCTGAAAGGAAAATTGTGACTATGAGTAAATTCACAACTACATCTACTTAACTTTTAAATGTGAAGATAAGATACATAATATGAGTATTTTCCCTTGGATGATTTTAGACAGCATGATACAACATTACACTAAATGCTTGGTGGTTTATTACCCCAGGTAACGTGAACATGTCATATTGTCACATTGACAGTTTATAGAGTAGTCTTTCTTAACAACCCAGTAAAGTATGTGTACCTAAAAACCCGACACACAGTGAATGTAGATTAAATGTCAGAAACACCTCCCTGTATGACAATAAATCAACACCCTGTTCAAACACTTCCAGCAAATACATGAATTTATTTATTGCTGGACTATTATAGTAGCCTGCAATAGTTTTATTAAAGTGTACTAATAAATTCCTGAAAACTCATGGTATTTAGTTACCACATTCTTAAGGTTTAGGTGATGAGATGTATTAAGTAAGAATTCAAGTAAAAACTTTTTTTTTTCACATTCAAGACAAAATATTGACATACAATTACATTAAGCACAGACATACAGTAGTTAACCTTATTCTCATAAATGGTACAGTTTTCACTTTGATTGTAGCTTCCATTTTATAAATGTATAAATAAAATATAAAACCAGTGATTATGCAGACTAATCTGTAGCTAACTGCTAACCTGCTGTTTACTGTCCTGCACACTAACAACTCCATTCAAACAGATTTTACTCTTCAGTGTGGACACTTGATAAATGATCGTAATGTAAACACCACATTTTCATAATGTGCTCTACTGTCAGAGAGTTGCTGTATCAAATAACTTCACATTAACGCCACATACACAGTAGAAAACAGTGGATTCAGCTATCCGCACTTGCTGAAGCACATCCAGCTAAAGATTAGCCAGTTAGCATCTTAGCTGCTGAACTTACGTTAGGCGATCCAGTTCGAACAATGGTGAAATCCCGTCTTCTTTTCTTTGCTTTAGCTTCTCATAAGAATAAAAGCATTGCGTCGCTTCAGAAAACAAACGGCCGTAAATTACAGACGAAACTGTACAACATGGGATCCTTCTCTACATTATCTTTATACTTTTCTAAAACTTCATGTAACTTCGATGAAAACGAAGAAAATCCGTGTGACTGTAGTGAAGTATGTGTTTTCACAAACCGACCAATCAGAGGGCGCTGTTCAAATATAGCCACGCCCCCAACAACAGCCATTGGACCAATAGATTTAAATACAAAAGAAATGACGTACTGTTATAATGTAGCAGTCGGTACCGGACGGACTCACAATTTATTCACCAGTTTTACCCGCAAACTGAGCACTGTTGAGCACTTAGGCCCAGATCAGATCGCTGAAAATGTAAAATTATTATGTGATTAAAAAACTACGGTTAACTGACTTCTTTACTCGAAGGTTTCCCACCGTTACCTAGCAACAGACTCCGCCTGCTCCAGACGTCCGGCGCTGCTGTGCAGCTACATTATTAATGATGCTGCAGAAACCGAACCTGGCCCAGAAACCACCTGTCAGGAAGGACAGACTCAGAAATGCCGCACTTAGCTGCAAGGTGATGTCAGGAGTAAGAGCATGGCTGTGGATCAGATCGACTTAAAACTAGATGTAACCTGCTGAAGGAGTCCTAACTACAGTAAGTAATCACCACCACTAAACTATAAAATATGAAAATGCAGACTTTAAGTATAGAAACTGCTGTGTATAAAGCTGTATAAAACTATATATAAAGCTTGCACTGAGCCACAGAGTTTTTACAATACAAATGGAGTACAAAGTGAAGTGACACTTAAGTACACTGAGTAGGCAGCTGCATTAAATTACTGCATGTACTGGAATACAATAATTAAGTATAATTCTGAAGTATGTGCACTTACTACTTAGTTAGCACTTACTACTTATGTGTAATTACAGAACAATAATATTCCCAATGATTTTATATTTAAACTACATCAGCTGATAGGAGAACTCCCTCAATCATCATATATCACTAACATGATGTCATGTTAATGCAGTAGTACCCCAAACTGCATACGTTTTATAGAAAGTGCCAGGTGCCATTATGTGGCAGAATGAGTACTTTGGATAGAAGAACAGTTTTTTTAAAATGTAAAATGATTTATTGATCAGTGTGGGGAAATTCAGGACACATTATTATTATTATTATTATTATTATTGAATTTTCTTGTTGGGGATCATTAAAGTTTTCTCTTATCTCTTATCTCTTACACACACGTGTGTGTTGGGGTAACTTGGGGTTCAATGTCTGGCCTGTGGGTCATGAAATCAGTGTGTGAATGTGAAGCAATGTAAAGTACTTTGAATACTGTGGGAAAGTGCTATATAAGTGCAGACCACTTGTAGACATACTACCATTAATTAATTAAACTAATGAACTAATTTTACTTTAAGATATAAGGTGCAGCACTTTAACTTGCAGTGGAATAGTTGTATGTTATTGAACTGAATCTGGATACTTTACCTGTAAATATCATCCACACACACATTTTACACAACTTTACACAACAATGTATTGATTGCTGAATAATTAATGGCTTAGCACATTTTGATCCAGTGTTGTCACTTCACAAGTTGTGTTGCTAAGTGATTTCAACACAGTAGAAGAGAGGCTGAATAGAGCGCCCACTTATATTTTGTGGCTCGTACAGAGAAGGTGTCTATGGAGGGGGAGCCAGAGGACTCAGATGAGGATGTTCAGGGGGAGGACAAGCCCACTGTGCTGTGGGAGAAGTGCATCCAGCAGAGCATCTTTGTTGATCTGAGTGACGATGAAAGCCTCCACTTCAGTGATTTGGAGACTTCTTTAGCTTTACATCTCTCCCAGGCAGAGTCTGCTGCCTCAGAGGCTAGCATACATCTGAGTGGTAAGTCCTGAATTTAGGTAAATCAATGTTCATTTGTCTGTTGGGTGAAACTGCGGTGATTTTACTGCTGACTATAATTAGGTCTATTGTTGGTGTTTATTAACTTGCAGGGAGCGCAGAGCTGTCAGCTATGGATGACACCTCCTCAGAGTGTTGTGTTGGTAACAGTCAGGGTGAGAGGATGATAGAAAGCAAGAATAAGAGCAGCATTTTAAATATGTCTGCACAAAGACCAAACACAATACAAGATGAACTGCACTTAAATGGAGGGTATGAGGACTCTGGACAAAATACAAGCGATGAGGATCAGGAGGATCTACCCTATGATGGTGACCTTAGAAGCCCCTACTTCAACCAGACAGTTGGCTCTGAAGGCAACATGAGCTCTGATGGAAGAGAAACTGTTCATGCAAGTCCTGATGTTCTTGGTCTGCTTGAACTGACTACAGCACATAGAGATGATTTCATTGAATGTTTGGTTTTTGCTGAGCATAATGCTGAGAAAGAAGTCAATTTGTTGAAAGAGGGTGCCAACACCAAACAAAGCAACTCCTGTCTTGCTTCCAAGTCAAATGAGGTTGCTCCATCATGTCCTAGTCCTGTAAACATTAGCCAGCTGTTGCTGCGGCACTTCTCCCAGGAGGAGTTGCTGCTGTCAGGAAGGCTGATTGAGGCAGAGACCCTGCCTGAGGTGTCCCTGCTGGAGAGCATGGACGATACTCTTCTCAGCTTGGTTCAAACACACAAAAGCAAAGCAATTAATAGTGACCACTCAGAGAGCCCTGGTTGTAATTCTGACATTAGTCAGAGTATCTGCTCTGAGATGACAGATAAAAAGAGTCACAACGCATCAACAATTTCAAGTTCAGGTGAGGAAGCAGAAAGCAAAATTGATTATGTCTTCCCAGCTACAAATGACAGCATTGAATCCAGGTCTGCAATTACAGACTCAAACAAGAGCAGCAGGGATAACAGTGCTGTAGATGTAGTAAAGCAGGAAAAGGCTGAGGAGGTCTTTCTGGATTCAAAAGTCCCATTTGTGCGCACCAGGTCCTTCAGCGAGATGAAATATGGCCAAGGCCAAGTCCATTACCCCCTACCTGACTTCTCTAAGGTTGCCCCCAAGGTAAAGATCCCCAAAACTCCTAGTGGACCTGCCAGACCAGTTTCTCAGAGTCCCAGCACTGTGCACAGAGCCCAGTCTTCTCCAGGTATGTTAGACGTGATCAGCAGAGTCCTGGAGGATTCAGTCCTGCCAGCAGAGAAGCCTTATTTCAAACATGAAGACACACAGACTCCTCCAGCACTGGTGCATCATCTGCAGGTAGAAAATCTTCAGGAATTGCTCCTCATAGCGCACCTCTACATAGGTTGCTGTTTACTTTTCCACAATATCTCATGTTGTTACGAATGTGCAAATGCTTCACTCGTAGACAGAAGACTAACATTTAACTTGTTCCACATTTCTATAGGCTGAATATGACAAATTACTTGCCAAATATGCTGAGGCAGAGAACCTTATTGATCAAATGAGAATAGGAACCAGTGTAAGTTGATTGATTTAAACCAGAGAAATTAAAAAAACAGTTATATGTTATATTTTGCAAGTTACAAATGTATTGATCTTCTTTGCAGAATCAGACCTGCTCAGAAATAATATCATATGCAGATCATCAGCACCAGCCGAATGATGGCGATCACCAACAACACTTAGTAGAGAGAAGCCATCTTGGATCCTTGGCTTCTCACCTTCCCCCGTCAGGTACATCTCTGGGTCTGATATCTGATATTATGACTGGTCATCACTTCGCTTCACTACTTGCAAATTACGCAGTGAAGTGCAACTGGTTTCCATAGAGACAAATGGGGTCAGATGACACTATTCCAGTCAGGCAAACATTTTTACTTTGCTTTTGGAGTATTATAATCAAGTGCAAAAAAATGTGCAACTGTGAACTAATCTAACAGTAAATTATATTTTTGATTGCTATATCACATTTTCACATCACACGATCATTAGTAAATGTATGCAGGTGCAATTTTTAATCATTACATTTTTTTTCACATTTATACACAATAAGTAATAATCAAGTACACTGAGGCAAAGGACATGTTGCTAATACTTTCCCAGTCTATGTTATGTTTGTATCACTCCAGTCTTGCTTTGTCATCAGGAAACTGTGTTGAAAAAGGAGCAACAGCGCCCCAGAGCAGCACGAAGGAGGTGAACAAAGCTTCCTCCAGCCAGGCTGAAAAGGGTCCCAGCGATGGGGAAAGAATGACTGCTGAGCTGAGTGACATCATCAGCCAGTTCATGCAGAACGTAAGTTTTTTAGATATTATTGAAATATCAATAAATAAACACACACTGAATTCTGTTTTTAAACTTTCTGCTTCTTAGGTGAAAGAATTTAAATTGAGTGTAAGCAGCATGTCTGTAAGCACAGCAGAACAGAAAATGGTAAGAACTGACTAGAAGATCTGAACATGTGAACTAGCACTTATAATAGCACTAAATCTCCTTTTGCTTACAGTAAATGTGTCTGTTGTCAGATGTTGAGGAGCATGATGGAGGCTCAGGACCAGCTTGAGAGGAAATACATCAGTAAGAAAGAAGAGCACAGAGCTCTGGAAATGCAGAACTACATGGGCCTGACCAGAAACACTGGCACCTTTGATCCAGACAGGTTAAAGAAACCTCACTGTCGCACCTGTGTGAATACGTCAGTATTATGTTGATGCATCCATTTGTGCACATGTATTGTATGTGTGTGTTTGTGCTGACACCTGTGAAGGCTGGTGGAGGGAGACATATTCAGGATAGGGATGCTCCTTGAGGACGTCAAGGAGGTGATAGATAAAAATGTGTGTGAGCAGATTTCTCCACCCCACTCATCCTCCACTCCCACACCAATGAAAGAGGTGCTGCATGTGAAGCCCAGCCCTCTCTGCATATCCACACCATCACCTCAACCATCCATGCATGAGGTACTCACAGACACATGGGATACAAACTTACCTTCACAGTTTTTTGCTACATAATCATATCACTGTTTGGTAGCCACAACAAAATGTAAGATAATTTTGGCTAAAGAAAAAAAGCACAGAACTGAGGGGGTCTCCTAGAAGGGTAGATCTGTGCTAAATGGGAAGGTTTTCATTTCTGTATAGATGTCACTGTCAGAGCATTTGACCTTGCTTTATTGACTCTCTGAGTTCAGTGCTGTTAAGTGGCTCATTCATTATGTGTGCCCTCAGCTCTCTAGTGTGAGAATAAACCACATTATGTCAGGGCAGTGACCTTTCTGCCTTTTTTTCTTCTCTGTGTTGGGTGAATGGTCGTCTGAGCCCCTTTTCAGCTCTTCCATTTTTTTGGCAAAAGAATCCCCAGGATCTCCAGCTATCTTTTGCTCCTGGAGCTCCTCAGTTTTCAGTTGGACTTTTCTTTTGGCCATATCCTCAGTGTTCTTTGATGTGTTGAGCTTCTTAGGCATTTTCACAGTCTTGCAGTGTCTTTACTGCTTCAATTTTCTCTGCTTCTGCCTGGGCTCCTATGTCTTTCTCCTGGTTCAGCTCCAGAACCTGTGTGATGTTGCACATTTCCAGTATTTGCATTAGTTGATCTGCAGCATCAACAGCTATAGTTGCTTTGTCTTCTGCCTTGACCCTCAGGTTATCTCAGCCTTTCGTCTGTTGCAAATATCCCATTAACATTATATATACGCGTACATATCTATATATACATGACTAAATACCTGCCAAAGTAGTGACATTTTGTCAGCCTTAGCTACACTGATCAGCAACGACATTACTATGAATAATTATTAATAATAACAATAATCATAATAATGATAATTTATAATAAATCCTCCTGTGTGTGCTTGTGTAAAGTTACACAAGTGATTCAAAGGTTTCATGTTTCAGGGGCCCAGTGCAGGTTCTTCTGCTACGAGTTCTAAAGTGGAGACACAGAAAGATGAAGAAACAGAAGAGGGAGCAGAGGAAACCAGTGTGGTCCATTGGGATAATGGACTGGAGCAAAGCGCTGAGGTCATATCAGCTGACTCTTTCCTGAAACATAGTGGACGTAACAGCTGCCTTTCATGGTATTTATTAAACTCCAGTAATACGTTAATTCAGTATATAAGTATATAATTCTCACGTGTAATCTTCAAAGAATTTTATTGTTTTTATTGCAAGATTGTAATTAATCTATAGTTTTTGTGGTTTGGGATTTACAAGTAGACACAGAAACACTGAAAAAAACTTGGATACCTACAGTAAATATAATACTGTACACAACTGTTGTCCATATGACATTGTCACTATTGTGTTCAGCTGCTGATGTTTTGAGTGGTGATTACGTGCACGTTTGTGCTCAGATAATAGGCACGTTCTCAGCCTTCCTCTGGGAAGATCGTGTTACAGGTGCAGTGTTGGTGTTAGGTTCCATCGTGCAGAGGGAACAGAGCACTATATGAACAGGTTGTCTTCTCTGTCCTGTTTCAGGAGCCCACAAGGTTCTCTGGAGAATCTGAACATTCAGACAGCAGAGGATGAGGAGGGGGATGAAGAGGAGAGGAGCTCTGTCTTGTCAGAGGCAATAGATCATAGTAACATCTTGGCTTACCTGAGTGGATCAAGCCCAGCCTCATTACAGAGGGAGTGGACAGCTGAAAGGTCAGTGTGATATTAAAGTCTACCTGTCCATATAAATGACCATCTAGTGTGGCTTCTCTGTAACGACCTACTCTGAAATGGTGTATGGCTCATACATGTAATCCTGTCATGCTGTAAGGGAGTTGCTTTTTTATATATATTATCAGTCTAGAAGGAGGAAGCATCTGCTTATCATATCAATACTACTTACTGCAGGTTTTTAAAAAACACCCCCTTCTCCAAACTTGGTTTTCTCAGCTACACAGAATAAACTATTTCTTATCAGTTAATGTTTGTCATCCACTGTCTCTAAATACCTTGACTGTTGTTGCAGCAGACATATCACCCTGGAAAATGTCTTTAACCCAGAAGGAGAAAGTGTGAGTCTGGTATCTTGTTCTTCCAATACCCCCAGAGGCTCAGACACCCACAGCCTCTTAGAGCCTCCTCTCACCACCTCATCTGTAAGTTGGTTTGTTCAAAACTGTACTCTGTTTTTTTCCAAACCATCCAGCAGTGAAGATCATCTGGTGTTTATTGCAAGTTGGATGCTCTTTGAGTTAAAGTGATGTGTACAATGTATAGACAATTTTATTTCAACTAATGTTCTGTTTTCTGGTTTGCAGAGGATTGTGAGCCCAGAGACAGACAGTGGATTTGGGAGCTCTTATTTAAATCAATCAGGTTCTGGGCCATTACAACCCAACCTGCTGCCAGAAAGGTAAGAGCTACATAATCATTAATCCCCAGTAATCCTCCACAGTCATTACCATTGCATATGTTTCCTGGTAAGAGAATAACTAAAGATGGATGTATCCTCCTACAGTTTGCATATCCACAATGATGGTTTAGGCTGTTCAGACAGTGAAGGGTCCTGCTCCAACCCGCAGACAGCCATCCACTCAGTCTTTCTGACTAGCCAGCAGTGGGACAGCCCCCACCCATCTGTCCAAGCACAGGCTTCTAGTACAGCAGCGTCAGTAAAGTGTTGGGTGGAAAGCACCACTAAGGAGCCCTCAGAGAGGCTGCAAGGTGAGCAAACCCATTTCATAAAGAAGATTTCCTTTTATATTAGCTTATCTGGTCAGCACTGAAATGATGAGCTTATTTTCACAACAGACAAAACAGGATCTAATTCCAACCTGGCTGCACAGATCCACCACCACGTATCTGTACCTGATGTCTGCACCAGCATGGATACCGAAAAGAGCCACAGCCAGTCTTACTGTTGTTCTTGTAATAGGTCAGTATGCTCAGGAATGAAGCAACTGGTGTAGGTGGACTGCTAAAAGTCAAGGTTTAAGTAGCTGTTTCACCTGAGCCACTATTCACCATCTTATATTCTTTCTTGTTTACACACATCTGAATATTTGTATGTTTTTATGTGTGTGTTTAGCGAGACTATCCTGGCCTTGCAGTCTGAGGTATCCAGGCTGAAGAAGGACCTGGAGGAAGGTTTAGTCCAGCTGCCTCACCTCGCACAGAAGATGGACTATCTCACCTCTAAATACAAACAGGGTCGTCAGCAGCGCAGGTCTAAAAGCAGACCTAAGACCCATCAAAGTCCATCAAGCCGTGGACCAAATGTCAGTAATCTTATTTCTAGTTCAGCAAGAATAGAGGACTGGATTTCCTCAGATATGGACCCCAGCAAAAGCAAAGGTACTAATAAGCAAATTACAGCAAGCTTTCAGTGTCTTTATTTCTCCTTTTCTCTACATATTTTCTGGCTGAAATCTTTTCATTCCAACCTTCTTTATGATTTGGATCCTCCCTTGGAACAGACAGTGGTGACACAGCAGGCTCTGAAATCATGCTGCAGTTCTACAGCTCGCCAGTAGAGAGCAGGAGAGTCAGCGGAGTTTACTCCAGACATGAGTTTCAGTGTAAACCTCACCAGTCCCGTAGAGGTGAGGACCATAATTGTAATTCATTGGACTGTACATTCTGCAAACATTGTTTACATGGAAATATTCTGTCTAAACTGTGTTATAGTGGACAACATTTTACATTTTACTCCTGTAGGGTCAGAGGGATCAGTGAAAACCAACAGTTTGACAGGCACCAGTTTTAAAGGAGGGAAAGACAACGATGCCAAGTGGAGAACACAGAGTAAGCATTTCTTTCATCTGCTGTTTCAGCATTTTGGTTTTGCTGTGAGTAATGCAACAATGTAAGCGTGCTAACATCAACAAAAAGTATTTGTCCATAACTACATTAAAGTAGTCACTAATACATAAATCATGCTGTATAACACAAATCACTGGCATCACAATTATCACTACAGAAAAGTGGCTCACAATCCTTTAAACAGCTCTTTTTCTTGTTGGTTGTAAATATGTTCTGTGTTGTGTATTATTGGTGTATATACTGTAGTACTTCTCATGTCAGCAGCCATCATGGAGAGTTTTTGCTCCGAAGAGAGGTGGTCTCCCCTCTCCTCTCCATCTTTCCAGAAGCCGCTCCTCCAGGTCAACTACGGTTCCTCCAGCAGCCTACCTGCCAGGTAAACACATAGAGAGATATTTACTAGTTTTCTCGTAAATAAAATTATTTAATTATAGAGTAATGATGAAACAATCTTTTTCTTTCAGCTATAAGATGAGGGAGTCACCATTGCAGTCCATGTCCTGTCACAGGAAACGGTCCACCCAGTCAGACACAGCACTCCTGCCCAGCAATGTGTACTTCCAGCAGACATTGTCCCCTGTCTCAGTGCCATCACAGACTGACAGCAGGACAGGCAGGCGCAGAGGGAGCAAGGTCAGATGTCTCATTTTACCACATGCTTGACTACTGAATGGTGACATTGTGGAGAGACGAAAAAAAGTAAATAATTACTTATTACAGTGAAACACTGCATATCCATGTTATCCAGTTAAAAAGTACTACTGCTTTTTTAGGAGGAAGACATGAACAAGACTTTGGACCGAGCTATCGAGGTGGCCCGTAGCATGAAGAGGACTACTGACCGCATGGCCAAAAGACTGTCAGCTGACCTGGCCAAAGCTCAACTTGACAGGAAACTGCGAAACATACAACCACTGGGGGGCAGGAAACACCATGCATTATAACACGGAGAGTACAGATCAACTTAAACACCTATCACCACCTTCCCCATTAAAAATGGGGCATGTGCACAATATGTCTTAATTGGAAGATGAAAGAATATGGCTATTTTTTACATATTTGTATTAAGTTATTGCTTTGGTATGTGTATTTGTTTGTTATTTTAATATTTATTATTGACGGCAAAGCCTGAAAATCAGCTAAATCACACTGAAAACAAAATGTTGACATATAATCTTACTGGTTTTTGCTGAAAGTGTTTTAAGTTTATTAATATTTTTGGTGATGATAGATATTTTGTATCATATCTGTATATTTATTCACAATTTGAAAAAAAACATCCAGCCTTTCAATTTTATTCTTAGTATGGAAAACATAACCAAAAAATGTAAATGTTACTCAGCAGATGAATAAATAAAAATTAAATAAATGCATTTCTAATGTCTCTGACAGTACACTAGTGTCACCTAACCCCTATATTTCTTTTTCTTTTACCTGCTCTTTAACTGTTTCCTACCAACCAACACAAACAGCCACAGGGTAAGGAGATAAAGTTAAATAATATTCATTCTAGGTAAAACTGGTAATACTGTATTTCAGAAAAATCCCTTTCTGCCTTTAGTTTGTATGAGTATCAACTTCGGTGCTTTTAGCTAATGTGCTCATTTTTTGCCTGTAATGTCCACCTATGGTGGCCTCTGGGTGCTTGAGACATAGTGTCTCCTTACTGAGTTTTTGTTTGTGGCCCTGGTCATGTCACTCTCATCCTGTTGCTGTTGGGCTGTGTTCAGTTTCTGTTGTGGTGTATGGAGGTCCTTTGTTGTTCTAAGGTGCTTTTGAGAAATAAGATGTGTCCAAAAAGCATTCCTTAACCATCCCTTCTAATTGTTCAAAGCCTAGAAGTTCTCAGTGTTACCTAACCTTCAGGCCAGCACCAACACAAGGACCTGTGTAATTTATCTCTCACATTTAACCACAAACACAATCACTACCCCAACAGAACCGACTATCACTTATGACCTGTGAGAAAACACAAGGTTACCATCTCGGAATGATTATTCTACGTCAATTTTCCACCACCAACACAATGACACTAAAACTGCACTGTGAAACAGAAGACTCAACAGTGCCTCAGGAATTTACAGTACGCATGGTATGCTCTTTAGTGTTCGTGTGCACATGTGAAACGGTTTTGTCTCCAGACATAGATACACTGGTGAATGAAGGGCATGATTAGAAACGTAAGTCATCAATATGAAATGTTGAAATATCTCTCTGATGGCAGATGGCTAACAATTTTATTATTAATTATCATCAATCGCAGAATTTCTTTAATCCGTGTCAGTTTTTCAGTCATACTACTGCCTATATTGCTGTGAATGCTCCTAATCGGAGTATGTTTCTTAAAGCACTACAGACTGTAACTCTGTCTTAAATAAACAAATCTGATATGACTTATAGTCTTATACGTAACAAAAAAGGGAAAGGAACAGAAAAGCAGCTTGTCATTGATACTGCTACTTACTGGAAGAGGAGGGCGGTTCCTGCAGGTGGTTCGCATTTTGGAGTGCTGCATTTTCTAGAGGAGAAAAAAAAACACTGACATAGTTTTCTTGAGGCTACAATTGATTGTTAGGGGCATGAGAAATATTTTTAAGTTTTCATATCAAGCATGTTTTTATGTAGCTATACATTACACCATGACTTTATTCTCGACATGTATTTCAACTTGTTTTTTGAAACTTTATTGTCAAACTGCATCTTCCTCATAGTTCCAGTACTCATCATATGTCACAGTCCAATTAAAATTCACAGAATTCATTCAATCAGGATAATTTTGCTGAGAGCAGTTTTTCTTTTTCGTTCACATTCACAGTCAAACACTTCCCGTCACAGTTGTATCTGATCTTAAACATTTCAATTCTTTGTTCTTTGAATGCAGTGATTTTCTCGTTTGTGCGAAGTTGAATTAGATCAAATCCCTTCTTTTGACCCTTATTCACTAAAGAGTTTGTCTATAGCTGGTCCTTAGGGATCCCTTCAAAATACACCCCAGACACTGATACTAGCTGTTATTCTAACCCTACCATTACACCATGAAAAAAACTCAACCACTGTAAATGGAACTATTTGCACATACACTACTATATACTACAGTAATTCTGCACTTACTGTAGTACATCATACTGTAATGGCCCAGAGACAATCAAAAACATTATCAAATGCAACTTCCCATTCCAACTAAAACACCTGTTTTAATAATTTAGATATCTTGTTAACAGATTATTGTTTCAGCACTCATTTACAAATTAAGGCTAAAATTACCATTTGCTCAAAAAGAGGTTTCATCTATCACCAGATATGAACTAGATAAAATGAAATATTGTTTGGATGAAACCTAAAACAGGCCATTAACTTCCTTCCAGACACACCAGTGCAGAAATGGGTCATCACCTGTATCAGGTTATCTCTTTATGTAAGGTGTGAGGCAGCATTATCTCTCGTTTCAGAAGTTTGGGTTGTTTCTTTGGTGCAAAATATTACAATGTTAAAGAAAGACAACTAATTTCCCAGATTTCTACACACTGAGGGCACAGTCACAAAAACTCAAAGTTTAAAAAGTGTTTTTTATCTGTATTTTCATCCATCACAGGTGAGCCTCCTCTTCTTGCTCCAATAGGCCACACAGATGAGGGAGGAGTCACAAGGTTTGGACTCTTTCCTACCTGCTAAGAACAATAAAGAACCTGTCGTTTCATCAGAGAGAGAGAGAAATAGGATAAATAAATTTAAGATTGAACTGCTCCCTGAAGTCTTTTTTAGAAACAGCACCACACATCTCGCCTCCAGGCAGTGGCACAGCTGAGGAAAGCTGAAGGCATGGGAACACTAAAGATGCTTAAACTTTTGTTTTTATTGACTTTCTCAGAGGTAAGAGATTATCATATTTCTCATTATATTTTCATTTTAGTCAAGCAATTCAACACAAATACACCAAAAGAATACTTTTAGCATCATCACTGTACAGCAGCGGGCATGTTGTTTTTATCTTTAATAGTGTTTATACTTTACACATCCAGATAAAGAAAAGCGTATAACCAGAGAAACATATGAACACAGGCTCTTTTGAGTGTCACTGCTTTCAACAAGTGTGTGTTGCATGCCCAACCTTAGCTCAATAGACAAATTCATTCCAACCTGAAAGAAATACCTGCAGTCCTGAAATCTGTGTTGAGTGAAGGTAATGTGCAGCCTGCTGCCCCTCATGCTCTGAGAATATGATACAGGGCATAATTTGCCTCAGGATGTAATATGAAATACCACCAGCTTGCTACTCTTGGAATAATTTCCTTGTCTTGTGTATTTCCTGTCATTTTCCATCAAGATATTTCCTTGTTTCATACAGTAATTTGCAATGTTTTGTCATTTTCAGATTTGTGCTGCTCAAAATGGTAACCCATTTCAATTTACTTTTACCTTAAGTTACTTAATGATGACCCCTAATTCAAACAATACACAAAAAAGGGACTTTTAATGTCTCATAAAGATGCATTCTTATTCAGTGTTTGATGCTTTTAATGTATCCTGATATTATTTTCTTCTCCAGCTCCTTCGGACATGTCCTTGTCAGTGTTTACGGTCACATCTAAGAGTTTGACGGTGCAGTGGAACGGTCTCACTGGTGCTAGCTCCTACAAAATCACAGCAACACCCAAGTACTCCTCAAATCGACCCGTCTTTGCTCACTTTGGTGGCAACACTGTGATGGGATCGGTCAATTCCCTGTCACCAAACACAGTGTACACTGTGCAGTTAGAAGCCATCGACAATGCTCTCAATGTGCTCAGCAGTGCAAAGACTGAGGAGACAACAGGTCAGTCACTATAGTACAGTATGAAACGATGATGCCTGGTGGTGACTCAAATACTTTCTACTACACACAGAATCGACAGAATCGTGAACACTTCATGTCTTTTAAATTTATACTGTTAGTGCTGTGTAAATGTAAACCACTTAAAGAAACAAGCTAAATACTGGGAGGCAAAATGTCCTTTGTTGGTGTCATTATATTTTGATGTCATATAAGCAAAACTCCCAACTGATTCTGGATTACTGATGATTTTTCAGTAATATACCAACCGATGTTTGGTCTGAGCATTTTTATGTCATTGTAAACTAAATATTTGGGTTTCTAACTGTTGTTCAGATAAAACAAGACACTTGAAGGTGTCACTTTGGGATGCAGGAAAGTATATCTATATAAAAAATATATCTTCTGCTAATTTGCATGTAAAAGTAATAAGTAATAATAGTGTAAAAGTTAATGTAGTGGAGTAAGGAATGCAATACTACTGTCTTAAATGTAGAGGAGAATCAGCAGAAATTCAAAAGCAATGTTCAAAAACATTTTGAAAATATACTTAATAGAGGACAGAGTTGAATACTTGTTAGCATTCCACTGATATCTGATATTTAGTTTTGTTTTGATTTGCAGCTCCTGACATCCCTAGCATTGTACAGGCCTACTCTAAACACAGTGACAGCATCACGGTAGTGTTCACAGAGGTTTCTGGAGCAACCAGCTACATCTTGAGGGCTGAGACGGATGATTTCTTCTCTGAGACTCCCATTAGCAGCTCCCCAGGCACTGTAGTGCAGCTCCAGCCCTTCACAGATTACAAGCTCAGTGTCATGTCTGTCAACTCAGGAGGCAGAAGCCAACCCTCAGAGACCGTCACTGCCAAGACAGGTACAAGCGAAAGGTCTTAGCAAAATATACCTGGTTTTACACTATGACTAAAAGATATAATGGTAGACTACTGAAAGGATCAAATCAGATTTTTTACTGTAGGTTTGACAACACAACACACATTTATGATTTTCATCCATGAATATTGATTCTATTCTTACTAACAATATGTAAAATGGATTAATAATTTCTTTTTCTTGTCCTGACACACATTAGAAGCGGACTTATGACTTTTGATAGTAATCAGTGTACAAAGAGTGAACTGCAGCCTTTCTGTTGTTCCTGTACAACAATAGATGTGATCTAATTACTCACGTAATAATGGCGTCTTATTTCACTGCCCATTGTCTGATACTCTCTTCTCACTATACTATTCTCATAATATGAAAAGAGAAGCTATGAGAACTAGGTTGGGGAAAAGTATGTAACATAATCAGAGGCAAATTGTTTGCATCTCGCACCTTTTACAAAAAGATGATAGAAGAAGATAGGAAGCCATCCTATGTCTTCTGCTGCTCATTACTCTCTGTCCTTGTCTGCAGTGGTGGTCGCACCCCAGCTGAACACCACTTCCTCCAGCAATGACTCCATCAATGTGAGGTGGCCCCCTGTTGCAAATGCTGTCCTCTACACACTCTGCATCATCCAAGAGGGCTCCAGTACCCGAGTCAAAATCAATACCACTGACACTACAGTGACCTTTAATGCTCTTAAAGCAGGGGCCACCTACTGCATCAAGGGCACAGCCTGGGACTCTCTGGGACGCACCGGAGACGACCTCACTGTCTGCCAGATCACACGTAAGCATTATAACAACTGTGAAGAATAAGTGAAAGAAAACCTACACTGCAACTTTAACAGGTGACTTGGTGGTAATGATATTTATTTTTTGCTTTCATTTGCAGGTCCTCCAAGCCCAGATGTGATTGATGTCCAAGTGACTCAGGGTCGGTCTCTTGCAATTGCTGTGTACTGGGTGTCAGTGCAGGGAGCTGAAAACTACATTGCCTGGACCACTAACGGTCGAAGCTGTACCTCGGCAGACAATACTTACTGTTACATCACACCTTTAGAGTGTGGCCAGAACCGCTCTGTCTCTGTCACAGCGGTTAACGCAGCTGGTCCCAGCAACCCCTCTCAACCAGTCCCCTACATCACATGTGGGTACATCACACACAACAACAGCCACATACAGCAAACTTCAATACATTCATATTTACTACACATAAGACACAAGAGTGCTATTAATCTTTTCATCTAAGTCTTGCCAAAAAATATATGCATATTTACCCGAGTGTCAACATTTCTTTTATGTAAAATTTCTGTTTTCTGAACCTCCATCTCTGTCTCTGTCAGACCCATGTCTCCCAGACAACATCTGGGTGGAGGAGCCCATTCCAGGCAATTGCTCGCTAAGGTGGGATAAGGTGCAATTGGTGGATTATTACATGGCTTTCATAAAGAGGGATGATGGGACTGAGCGGTCATGCAACACCACTGACACCACCTGCCAATTTTCCTGCGCCTGTGGCTACACCTACCTCGTTACTGTCTTCCCCTACAACCAGGCGGGCTCCAGTCCCTATGCTAATGTCCAGAACTACACCACAAGTACAACCACCACACATTAGCACACACAATAGTATTGTTCTGATTGTTATGTTAAAGGACAGCAGTATTGGTTTTAATATTTATTTCAGCCCATTTATTTAATATTATATTAAATATGTTACATTATATAACTAATATTTTTATGTTGCTGATATTTTATCAGCAGCCACATGGTGTGAATGGCTTCATTTCACTACCATGTGAAAGCTTCACACATGAAATTTAAAACATGAAATGGTTCATCACAATGCATATTAGTGTACATCTGACTCATTGCATTGTACAGTATTGTATTGTATTGATTTTCATAAACTTGTATGCCAATTGGAACTACTATTTCTAATTGGTTTATTAAAGCAAACTTTCACTTCTTAATTCCACCTGTAGCTGCGAACAAAAGGGGCTACTGCCTGAGTGCTGTATCGAAAGGCCCAAATCACTGGTGTAATTCATACTGTCAAAGGCACTTGAGTTGTGTTTGGGTGTGCTACATCTCTGACAATATATTGTAGTATCTCTGGTATGTAGCACACTGGTGTGCCTTTTCAGGAAACATGACACAGAGCAATGATTTCTGAAGAAGTTACAACTTTGTCTTTTCTATGAAAAAACAAAAACAAACAACAACAAAACAAAACATCTGCCGTGTCAATTACCTCCACATTGAAAATCAATCTGTACTAAACTGTTAAAACTTGTCCTATTGTCCTCATTTATTTCTTCTCTCACACCATTCCCCAGTCCCTTGTTGTCCACAGAGTGTTACCATACAGCTGGTTTCTACCGACACCCTGGAGGTCACGTGGTTGCCAGTCAAAGGGGCTGAGGTGTATGAGACAACAGCAGCACAGACTAATGATGCTATCCACTGTAATGACACATCACCAGTGTGTGCACTGTCGGATCTGAGGTGCAACACAGCTTATTCTGTGACTGTCACACCTTGCAGTGAGTTACGTGGATGTAACCGCACTTGTCCGTCCAACACACGTGAGACAGGTAGTAACGCTTTTTTAAAAAAATCTATTTAGATGTAAAATGACATCTCACATCATAAATACTCAGTTATCCACACACATGAGATGCAAGTAGTTGTTTATAGTTGGATAGCTTAGCTTAGCACAAAGACTGGAAACAGTTGAAACAGACAAGTAACAAATACCACCTTTCTCTGCCTAGTATAGTTTTTAACAATTTGTTCCCATTGTTCCTATTCCGGTTAAAAACAACAAGTCAATTAATAAGCTTGAGGTGCTGGTCGGTCAATTTGGATCTTTGGAAACAGCCAGACTAACTCTTTTGCCTTTTCAGTCTTCAGTCCAAGCTAATGCATAACAGAAATCATACAGACATAAATCTGGGTTTGATCTTTTAATATAACTCTTAGTATGAAAACAAACTATGTCTCATAAAATGTCATATTTTCTTTAAAATAAGTGTTTTCCTGTCTGTCTTGCCGCAGCTCCATGCCCTCCAGAGATCCTAAATATGGCACAGATTGACAGCTCCACATACAGAGTCTTCATCACCAACCCCAACACGCCCAACACAAATTATACCATCAGTGCTATTGGACACTATGACGCACACATTTGCCAGACAAGAAACAATTCCTGTGATCTCACACAGCTGCCCTGTGGCTCAACCTATGAAGTCACTACAGTTGCCACCACAGCTGTAGGACGAAGTCTACCTGGATATAGTAAACTTTTAGAAACAGGTATGACACTGTGATTGGTTGTCATAAATGTTAAGTCAGGTAAGTGGAGGTAAGGTATTGATTTGGTCCTTTGTTGATTCAAGTCATAAATATTTTAAATATTCTGATACACACACACACACACCAGTACTGATTATTGCTCTCTAATACTCTTCCCAAGGTCCTTGCTGTCCCACATTTGTGAATGTGACCCAGGTCACCCAGGCTTTGACCAATGTGACCTGGTCACCAGCCAGTGGAGCTCGCTCCTACATCACCACCCTGTTGTCTTCACGTGGATATGCCAAATGCCACACTCTGGACACCCACTGCCTGATGGGATGCATCACCTGCGGCACCAACTATAGTGTCGACTTGGATGCCATCAGCAGCACAGGACACAAGTCACAGTGCAAATATCAGGGATTCTCATCCAGTGAGGACAAATACATATGTTTACATTTGGAATATACTGTATATCCAGTGGAAACAAAACATAGAAGTAAAAAATGGATCAGTTAGAAAGTAACAAAGCTTCTCCCTAACACAGCTGTGTGCCATAGTACATAGAAGTATCAGGTGACCAATGATGCATAAAGAAAAACACGTAGAGGTAGAGGGTCAGACTTTTAGGCTGTGGGGTGAGGAGTGGGGTGCATGGTTGGACGCTGTATTTGATCATGTGGATGTGGATTTACCAAATGTATTAAATCATTTAGACACAACACAAGCACATATTCGTCCTACTCAAAACTGTCTGACTTCCTTGTAGGTCCCTGCTGTCCAGCAGGCATCAAGCTCTATCGCATGGCCAATAACTCTCTCAGGGTGTACTGGCGGCCTATGGGGCCTCAGATCAGCAACTACACAGTAGACCTATATAGGACAGGAGCCAACTACACCTGTGCTGCAGCTAGCAGTAGCAAATACTGTGATTTCCAGGAGGACACATGTGGGGATGTCTATACAGTATTGGTGGCACCAGTGGCACAGAATGGGATCAGAGTGAACTTCTGTCAGCCCAGGACATACTCAGGTGGGACGTTGTGTAAAATTGACTCAATTAATATATTAATATGACACATTTGAATTTGTTCTCATAATTTGTCTATTTTTGCTATTTCTCAGTTCCCTGCCCAGGAAGTAATGTCAATACTGGCATATGTAAGTAACCTCTAAACTGTAAACTTCACATTTTGTTTTACAGTATAATATTTCAATATCAATATTTTGTTCAGTTTCTCGCTAAGAGTAAAATGAGAAGATTTATGCCACGAGTGACACAGGTAGCTGGCTCAGTACAAAAGTAATAAAATCCACCAGCACTTTTAAAGCTAACTAATTAACACATCTATGTCTTTGTTTAGTCTGTACAGAGCTACAAGGACAAAAATGTCACACTGTGAACTATTATGGATAATTATTACTAATTCACGGCCTGGTGCAATACCTCTCTGAAATTTAGTCACTGGCTGCTGGCTTTGGTCTCACATAAAGTGGACAATCTTCTCATGTAACTCTAGACAAAAAAGCAAAAGCTAAAGCATAAATGTCAAAATATTCCTTTAAATTAAGTATCAAGCTATTTGAAAACTGTTTTGTTGTACTCAAATCTCATCTTTCTTCCTTAAGTGATATCCCGTCGAAGACGCAGCATAGACTAAATGTCAAGGTAGGTTTTTTTTTTGTTTGTTCCCTTCTAGTGAGACCATGTTGTCTTCAGGCCACATTAAAAGTTTGTGTACAGCTGGAGAAATGAGTGAAAGAAAGTAAGAATGGGTTTCACTAGCTAATCAAATAAGTTTCCATTTCCAGATCTATCAGACACAAATTGAATCTGCCTATAGCTGTACCAGTTGTGTGTAGGTCACAGAATCAACAATAGTTTGAGACCGAGCTCTCAGAGGCTGTAAGACAAAGGTACAGATAAAGTTTCACAGAGAATGAGTTTTTTTTTACAGCCGTTGCCTGGATAGCCTGAATCATTCCTGAAACTTTTATGATATACTGTTTTCCTAATAACTGGTTTTTCCACTGGTTACAAAAGTCCAGTTTTCTCTCTCTCTCTCTCATCTGTCTTTCTCTACAGAGACCACCCCCACCACCAATAACTCAACATGAACAGAGGAGTGTGTTGACAGCAGGGGCAACTGTGAAGATCCTTTATACCTAAAAGAAATATCATGTTAAGGAACATCTCTATTTTGTTGTTACTGTTTGCAGTTGAAATTGTTTGATAAATTTTCCCTGAATAAACATGAAAAAGAAAAAGAAACACAAAAATACAACATTTTTGAAAGATTTATTCAACGCATCTGAAAATATTTCCACACACTTGCCTCTGCCTTGTCATAATGAGAATAATATAACATGCAATTAAGCAGAAACTGAAACTTTCCATGAATTGCCCTTACTGAAAAAAATTATGACAGTATAAAAAAAAGAAAAAACATTGTAGGATTTCCCCAAGTAGAAGACCTCCATATGGCTGCTGTGTTGCATGTCTCCTGGTTGTAAAGCAAATTGATGATTTATACTTTGGTCACAGCATGTATCCCTCTTTGTAGCCTGGAGTCATGAATAACAAGTCCTGTGGATGACACGTCTGATTAGATTGCTGGAGATGTGTTCATATGTTCAGATATGTTACCTCTGTGTTCATTTTCTCCCAGTTTACAGACAACAACAATAAAGCACATCATTTTAGCATTACAACACGTGTACTGTCAATTATTTTCTTTGGGTCTTCTTTTATGAAGTGGTGATGTCCTCCTTATCCGTACAGCAGACCTGACCTTAAAACTTGTACACATAGTAACATGACATGATAATGTGACATAAGTTATTCTGTTTGAGCCTACTACACATGGATTATACATTTCTGAGTAAAGAGGACGAAAAACTTGAAAGGCTGTAAAATACCAATTAATATCAATTGTAACCCATCAGCAGTCACCCCATGGCATGATTAATTAATTAATTGGAAAACCAAGTACTGCTTCAATCACTGATGTTGTCAACAAATCGAAATCAATCAACTGGCTTTAGTGTTGTTTAACAGTTCAAAATCTAATAAAATTGTAAAAAATTGTTTAGGTTTAACTTTCATTTTGGAGCAGAGACAGAAAACAGATAGACCCCACCCGGTAGTATTGATTAATGTTGCAGGAAGGAAATGATGCCTCATCTGTAATAGACAGACAATAGTTTTGTTCACAGCAAAGTTTAAACAATTGTCTGCAAAGTGTGGACCATTGAGCATTTAGCCTTAAAGGACTTTGTTAAATTTAGCTGTATTTCAAGATTAGTTGGTTCACATTGATGAGCTTAAATGTGTTCTGTGAATACTAATGGTGCTGCGGGGTTGTACTACGACAGATCAGTGAACATGAACACAACTGTAATGCTAATATTCCTGATGTTCAGCAGGTATTGTGTTTATCATGTTAATTATCATCATCACATCAAATTTCAAACAGCAGTATTTTGATTCTAGTCAACCTCCAGCATACACATTGTCCTCATGATGCAGGGTAGCCACAATTCCCAGAAGAGTACTTTAAAAAACAATTGCTGGGATAATCTCAGAAAATTTACACATATTCAAGCATGTTTAGTTCCTGCATGTGTCAGACACAAGCTACTCAGCTCCCAGGTGGATACATTTCAGGATAATGTTCAAACTGACAATGGGACATGTTTTACTGAGGATAAACACCAGCAGTTGGGTTGAGTTTAGAGTTGTGGACCTATTGTCAACAGCTGTCTTTGTCACACACTATCACATTCATATTTGACGTACTTACTTATCCTCACCCCTCATCAAAATACACTGAGCTTAAAATTGAGATACAAAATGGCATTTATTGGGTGTTTAATCTGAAAGAAAATTATGTTTAGACAAGTAAGCTTTAACTTACCTTTATACTGTTTATCATTTAATTCACAAAATTGTTGTGTGAGAAAAACTTTACTAATTGTCTGTATTAGTCAAGATGCTTGCATGAACCTCATTAGATTGATATGTATATTATCCATACACTATATAATGGAGGATTGTGGTGGTTAAGGAAACAATAAACAACAGCAGAACATTATTATCATTGTTCTGTTTGTTGCTGGGGGCCAATACTCTGTATCTCCTTCAGTGTCTTTATAAAGTCTTTTTTGATTCTGGTCTTTTCCAATCCTGCCTCTGGAGGTGCAGTTATTATATAATAAAGCCTAATGAGAAGCAATGTAAGAACAACGAAAATGCATGGAACAGGGGAAACTGGACAGTGTATCATACAAAAGAGATCACATTTCCTTACAGCCGACCAGTGCTATGTCTACAGGAAGACAGTGTTATTAAAATGCTGTCTTAGCTATCCAGAGAAAAAAGTATTATCACCATAAAGGATAAGTTGGTTCAGCACAGACAAAGACTCCAGTACTGTGGGAAGTGCAGTTTCAGTGTAATGAGGTGGGGGACTGAAAGCACCCTCACCTTCACCTGCCACATTCTTTGTTTCCTTCTCATCATGACTTGTAGCCCACAGGCGTCTACCTGTCCTCATTTAAGATGTCCTCATTGGTTCCCATGAAGATGATGTACATTGTTCAGCCTGTGAAGATTTCAGATGAACTGCTGAGGACAAGAGTCCACATATGAAGGTGACTGACTGACTGACGCCATCACATTAACAATGGATAAGATATGGATGTTTTATTCATCTGTCATTGTTATGTCTGTTGCACAGGTAATTATATTTTTAATCAATTGCTTAAGTTTTAATATAATATAATCATACTGTAACAGTTTCTATGTAATTCACCTTATCTAATTACTTTAATTTTTTTAGATACAACATGTTTTGGCTCAAGGTGAGTTTTTTCACTGTTTGTGTAACAATCACATTTAGTTGCTTTTAAAAGAGAAATTTCCATCACTACTAAGACAGTTACATTAATTGGTTGCTTGTGAATATAGATTTTCACATGTACATGGTCAATCTTTTTACAGCTTTAAAGTTTTATGTTTAATAATGTGGAGATGTTACTGTCACAGCTGTGGCCTCAAATCATGTAAAAATGTTAGATGTTGTTAATGTTACTGTTTGATGAATATATTGTCCTGAAAATTCAAATAAAAAAAAAAGATTCCCCAAAAAACACTTATATATATGGACTCCATTGTAAAATTAGATATACAGAAACTAAATTGCTGATAAGATTTGCTAAAGATGTATTTGATAAATATTTAAAGTAAAGTAGCTGACTTCTGGTACGAAAACCGAAAATGGCCATTACACTGTAAAATTTCCTTTGGGAATTTTATTCAGCTAATATTTATTAATTAGCTTAACATAAATAATTAACTTTGATATTTTCAAGCTAATTCAACTTAAGATTTCTAGTTATTATATAATGAATAATGATTGCTATTATAGAAACACAAGTTGTTCTAAAGTTATTATGAATTATGAGTAGAATAAATAAATGAGTTCACTCAACTGATTAATTTAAGTTGATCGTCCTGCAAGTTGCTGTTTGTCTCTAATACATATATACCTTATGTTTTGGTTGTTTATTGTCACTCTAGTAAAAACTATGTGAACCACGATAATATGTAAGTTTCTGTTAATGATTGGATGGGATTGGTAAATATTGGCTTTATTTGAGACCATTTATTGTGTTAGCTGGAGAACAACAGTTCAGTTTCTCAGATTGAAGAGGGAACTCTTCACATATATTGTTCAATATCATCAGGTGCCAAAGTTAAGTGAACAATATAGAAGACTTACATTCACACTAGTTAAGCTGACGTAGATTTGTAAGTTCAAATGTACCTAAAAAAAATTTAAAATATCTAAATCAACTAAACTAAGGTACAAGTTAACACAACATGCAACATTTAATCAAAATAACATTTAGTTGTCTTAGAAGAACAAATTGCATTTGATGACTTAATATTTTAAGGCAGCCCTTTGAAACATATTTTAACATTGAAACAAGTCATATTTTACAGTGTACTTGTAGCAGCCTGGTGTCATTTGCCCATGATTAAAACAAGTAAACACATTTGATAATTATAACATTTATTATTGAGGTTATAGTGAGACTACTGGAGTACATTATATTATATTAAGAGGTATTTCAAATGTTTTTCATTTATGTACAGATAGTGGCCAAAACATTAGAAACACCTGGTATAATATACTCAACAACTGGGAAATTACTACATCAGATTAGTAGAATGCTGTATTCAATTGCATTATATTGTACTGGTCTAACTAATAATGTGAGCAAAAACAATGTTTGTTTACAGACTACAGATACTAGAAATATTACAAAACATATGTATGTCAATGCCTGTGTCATTTTCTAACTACAAAATCACCAGAACACCTGTATAATGGACAACAGCATGTGTAAAATATTTACTAAATCATTTTTAACTATTGTTAATCTGTTTTCTATCTTTCACGTGTTTCTTTTTAATTGTTCTTTTTTAATAACTTAATTTTAAATGTTATATTTCAGAATGTAATATTACGTCAGTGGTGTCTCCTTCAGCATCAACACTGAATGTGATGTGGAGAACCTACCCTGGAGCTTCAGTTTATTCACTGGACTTGAGAGATGTGAACTCTCCCAATATTTCCCCAGTAGTGGTGGCGCAGCCTGCATCCAGCACACAGGTGCTGGTTCAGGGGTTAAAACCTGGGCGTGTCTATCAAGTCACACTAAAGGTTTTACAGTTTTATAATGTTGTGTGCTCATATATGAAAACAGCCTTGACAGGTAAAGACACAGTTTTTAAAGATTACCAGTTAAATATTTCACAAAAATGTCTTTGCTGACTCATGTTAAAGTCCCTATCTTACCTTCCCACAGTGCCTGACGTATCCCAGATTACCTTTTCCCAAGCTATTTCAAGTACATCTTTAAAGTTTAACTGGTCAAGTGTGGTGGGAGCGGACGGCTACATCTTGTTTGTCGAGGAGCTTACCTCTCCTCCAAGGAAAGGTCTGATTGTGAACCAGACCCTCACGACCCTGAGTGGACAAGTGAATGGCCTGACTCCTGCTACAGTTTACAGTTGTTATGTTTACTCCTTCAACAGTGCTGGACTTGGTGCCAGAAGTAATATAAAGACAATCATGACATGTAAGTGAACATAAAACATCGGCTATTCTGTATGGTCAGAAGACATTGTTACATAAATAAGTGTTCATTACTGTGTTTTCTCTTGGTAGTGGTGCAGCCACCAACTGGTGTGGCTATTATATCGACGGGCAAGAGCACAGCACATGTGACGTGGAACGCTGTTAACAAAGTCCTGCTCTATCAAGTGACTGTGAGTGCCAGGGACCATCCCAGCATCCCACCAGTCATCAAAAACACCACATCCCTCTTCATGGATATCAGTGATTTGATACCCTGCTCCAACTACACAGTGGGCGTTTCATCTCTGAATGTCTTCTTGGCACCTGGGGAGCCATCTAATGTGGCAATCACTACACCTTGTGAGTATTTTAGTAATAGAAATATTTGACACAATTGCAATGACTGCCATTGAAAAACTCTTTATAAAAAAGTCATTATAGAGAAACTACTGCAACTACTGAATACTGTATTGTAACAATAACAGTAACTTCCTACGCTTGTGCCATATAATGGTGACGCCCTACAGCTGAGTGCTACTTGGATGGGCGTGTTTACTGTACACTCTAGAGACACTTTATCAGGCAACAAGAGAAGGGGGCAAGTGGAAGCCAGCTAGAAACTTTCTGGAACTTTGCTGACAGTTCACTGGGAGCAGTGATGCTGACTGGGACTGTAGCAAACCTCAGCAAACCAGAAAGACTTTTTTGCTATTTGCTGTTCCAAAGAAGCATCTGCTGGTGTAAACCATGAGGTCTCACAAGACTTATGATCCAGAATTTGTATAAAGCTTAAAAGGTGACAAAGTAAGTAATAGAGTTTATATATTCACCTGTCTACTGCTGGACAAATCATCTATATTACACTGGCACATAGCTGAAGTAGTAATTCTGTGGAATAAGTCATAGATCCACTCACACCAGATACCCTCAGATTATAGTTTAGCTGCATAGAACAATAGTCCAAAATTCCCCCTCATCTACAAGTAACTAAACCACAGTTAGGGTCTGCTTACTTTTTCTACCTGCACTGTGAATGTTTAATCTGTAGCAACATTTTTTATCCTAAAAAACTACTCTGAACATTTGTATTTTCTTTTTATATTTTGCACTTTTCAACACTTTTTTCTTCAGCCTCGATAAACTTAGTGACAAACATCAGTCCAGACTACGACTGCTCCACTGGCATAGCGATGATAACTTGGAATTCAGTGCTGGCAGAAGTGTACAAGGCTACAGTTGTTGATGGCACTGGTGAATCCAAAAACTGTACATCGACCTCCACCACCTGCCAGATCACCGCACTCAGCTGTGGTGAGAACTACCAAGTCTATGTAACAGCCATCTCTGGTTCCTGTCAGAGTACCTCCAACATCTCCACCTCGTTTCAGACAGGTGAGCAGAGCACCTGTTTGGAAACTACAAATGTGTATCAGTTCCTTTTTAATGCTTGTTTTGTCTGGGCCTCATCTACACACATACACACACAATGTCAAGTATTTTCTGTGGGAAGCTGTTAAGGTAGAAAGAAGCCTTTGTCTGTCAGTTTAATACTGAATAGTACTAAAATGGTAAATTAGTGCACAAAAAGAGTCAAATCTTTTAACAAGAACAACATAAGCATCACTCCTTTCCCAGCATACATTATATCTCTTCTCCTCTTTCAGACAGAGTTTGGAGAGTGAATAATTTCCGCTACACTCTTTGCATATCATTTTTCATTTACTGTGTGTTTATTGTGCTGTCTCTCTCTCATCGCCAGTTCCCTGTGCTCCAGCTGATACTCAGACCAATCACGAATGTTCCAGCAATGTAGTCACATTTAACTGGCAGCCCACCAACAACACCTCCTACTACGTGGCTACAGCTGTGGACAACACTGGACAAGTGACTGAGTGTGTTACTCTGGACAACACATGCTACTTCACTAATGTGGACTGTGGTCAGGTCTACCAGTACACTGTGTACGCAGTCAAAAGTGAATGTAACAGCGAAGTCAGCCAGCCTGTGTCTGTCCGGACCTGTGAGTAGGATTTGATTAATTAAGGTTATAAAGAGTGCTAAAAACACATTTTACTGTGAGCTTTCTGAAACTGTTGTAAGACTGGTGATATTCTGATAGATATGTCTTACTGTCAATGTGTAGTCAGCAAAAGCCTGACTTAACCCACTACTTCCCTGTCTGACATGTTCCTTTACTTGATAAACACAAGCACTGTTGTTAACCTTACATAGCCTGCTGTACTCTGGGAATCAAATGTATATTACTCCACTTCTGAAAATCATGTGCACTATATGCACTATATAGTATTTGCACTATTGTGAGCAAAATAAGGAAACATGGACTAACACCAGTTTAATATGTACATTTAACTAATGTGGCATCCCTTTAGTTTCAACTTATTGGAAAACAAATGAAAATAATCTTTTTTGTTTTTTACATTTAATGTCTACAGCTCCTTGTATACCAACAAACTTATGGACAACAGTTGATTGTAACTCTCAAATGCTGATCACATCCTGGGACTCTGCTGCTGGGGCGCTCTCCTACACTGTAGTAGCACAAGGGAACGCTAAAGCAACCTATAACTGCACATCATCATCCAACAACTGTACACTGAGTGACGTGCCATGTGGTGAATACCTTAGCGTGTGGATCTTCGCCTCCAATGAAAACTGCTCTACTAACAAGGTTCTGGGAGATGTGGCTCAGAGTGGTATGTACTGGAAGGCCTGTGACACGACTGTACGATAATCAGTTATTTAGAAATCTGAGATGTGAAAATGATTTCAATGATACTTGATGAGAGATTAGACATAATGTTTCCTACTCTATCCAGTTCCCTGCAGTCCCACCATGGTCTCAGTGTCAACTGAGTGCAACCAAAACTCTGCAAGCGTTAACTGGACAATGGGCATTGGTTCCATATTTTACATTGCGGTTGCTCAAGATACAAATGGAAATCTGTACCACTGCAATTCAATGGACACACAATGCTTGATGGAAGACCTGATGTGTGGGCAGAATTACACTGCCACTGTTATCGGCACTAATCTCTTGTGCAACAGCACAAGCATGCAGGTCGGCTTCACAACAGGTAGGTAAGACCGTAGGTTTGCATTAGGAAAACGATAACGCATCCTTGTACCATTTGAAAACACAGTGTCTAAACAGGCCTTACAAAATGTACACTCTCCTTAAATTTTACTGTTACTGTCTGACTAATTACTCTGCCGCTTTTGCTAGCACCATGTCCTCCAGCTGGCATTCAGGCATTCAGAGATTGTGACGCCAACCAGGCTCTGATAGTCTGGAAGAACTATCAGCCCACAGGTTTCTACACAGCAACTATAGAGGATGAAAGCAGAACCCAGCTAACCTGCAACAGTAACACAGTCAACACATGTAAAATAAACTCTCCACCCTGTGGAAAGAGATTCAATGTCACTGTCACCTACAATGATGGAAACTGTCAGTCCACCTCAACACCTATCAGCATGGACTCAGGTAGTGAATTAACAGGCATCCATGTTTTCTTTCTGGAAGACAGACAGGATGACAAAAAATCTGAATGATGTACATTTTCTCCCCTCTTCTCCTAGTTCCATGTAGTCCTAATGATGTGAGGGCCAGTGTGTCTTGTTTTACTGGAGAGTTAACAGTCACCTGGAACAGCTCGGTTCCTACAGCAAACTACACCACCGTCATCTCTGGAGGACTGGACCGGTCTCTCCAGTGTAACTCTACAGAAACACAGTGCACCACAAATGGGTTGTTGTGTGGAAGTTCCTACGCAGTGACTGTTTTCTCCGTTACTGGGACATGCTTCAGCCTGCCGAGTACCATGGTCACAGTGCAAACATGTGAGAAACACAGATATGTGACAGAGATAAAACTGTGTGGCTTTTTTTTAACATAATCTTAAACTTTTTTCCGTATCTGTTTCCCTTCAGTGCCCTGTTCTCCAACCAATGTCACAGCCAGGCACAAATGTGCTTCTGATCCAGTACCTGTGTCATGGGTGGCCAGTAATGGTGCTAAAAACTACACTGCTGTCGCTGTGGGCAGTAGAGGATACAGGTCAAAATGCACAACCAATACCACTTCCTGCTGGCTCCCTGGGCTCCAGTGTGGTGATGTTTACACCATTGGTGTGTCAGGAACTAATGACTTCTGTACAAGCCAACTGAGCAGCACCATTACTCTTCTAACAGGTAATAGCACAGTAACAGTAATTGGTGTATAATATAATATAATATAATATAATATAATATAATATAATATAATATAATATAATATAATATAATATAATATAATATAATATTAGTAAATTTGTTGTAACTAAGTAACTAATCTAGTATTTATTCTCCTCTACAGAACCATGTACTCCCACTAATGTGTCCAGCCAGCTAAACTGTAGCGCTGGCTTTGCTCTAGTGTCCTGGGCTCCCAGTGTAAATGCATTTGTCTATGTTGTGAAAGCCACCAGCAATGGACACATCCTCAATTGCACCAGCTCCAGCACCAACTGCACATTGAGTAACCTGGTCTGTGGCCAGGTGTATGATGTTAAAGTCGCAGCCACTGACGACAGATGTGCCAGCAACTACAGTGTCCCATTCAGACAGGACCAAGGTACTGACAGAGAGGTTGAACCACATTTCATCAGGTCCACTATACATTTTCTGAGGCTGGCTCCTAACCCAAGTATATTCAAATTATAGAATTATAATAGATTCTAAAACATTATATAAAATATCATGTGATCTATGAGTCTATCATGGGCTTGTGTCACCCTTTTCCCATCCCAATAGTTTGATGAGTGAAGCTGAGAACATAAAATGATAAACATTGGTTTATGGTTATGCAAGAGGCTTTGGTCCCTTTTCATTCTGTCTAAAATGTATCTGCCACAACGTATGTGTGAAAATAATTACAGTGCAGCAAAGGAATAGATCTACAATTTGTGGCATAAGATAATCAAATTTCCTGAATCCTGAAGAGTGGTATCACTCTTATTACTGCATGGTTAATGTGAAGCCATACAAGATGTTTGTCAAAAACAATTTAGCATGGTTTAGCTTAGCATGAAGACTAGAAGCAGGGAAAACAACAAGCCTGGCTTTATCCAAAGGTAACAAAGTTCTGTCTAGCAGCACCTTTGCAGCATAGTGACATTGTGTGAATATTCACTTCATAAACTTGCCTGCACAATTTTTGACTGATTATTTACTCTGTCTCTGTTAGTACCATGCCCTCCACAGAACATCAGTACAAACGTTTCATGTGGCACCAACGCCTTAACGGTCAGCTGGAATCCCTCTGCTGTGCCCCTGAAATACGATGTCACTGCTGTGCTGCTGGGTGGAAACATGAGTTCAGTAATCTGTCAAACTAATAGCACCAGCTGTAGCCTGGACGGGCTTCAGTGTGGACAAACTTACAATGTTTATGTTAAAGCTTCCTCTGGCAGCTGTACTGGACACTGTAGTTCACCACAGACTGTTAATACAGGTAATACGTGTATTGAAAATGAAAGAATAAAGTATCCATTAACTGTTTTGCTAATCTGACAAATTTCATACACTGTGATGTCTTCCTTCAGCACCCTGCCCCCCTCAGAGTTTAACAGCAGTGGTAGACTGTGGTACAAACTCTCTCCTGGCCTCCTGGAATGCCTCCCTTGGTGCTATCAGCTACACCACAACAGTGACAGGCCCCAATGGGTTCTCTGAAAACTGCTCCTCATCAAACCTCACATGCCTTATCTCTGGCCTGCAGTGTGCCAGTCAATACAATGTTGAAGTAGTATCCAAGAATGGCCTCTGCACCAGCTCTCCAATTCAAACAGCTGTGATGACAGGTTGGGTTTCTATACATTGTATGTAAGGATTTCCTTTACTTGGATCACATTTTGTGACACCTATCCTCAATCTGTCTGATCCTCCAGGACCATGCGACCCTGTCAATGTGACCAGCATCCTCCTCTGTGGCTCAGACATGGCCACAGTGTCCTGGGTTGCTTCTGCAGGAGCTGTTTCTTACACTGTGATTGCTCAGGACACCTTTTCTCAGCTGTTCACTTCCTGCAGCAGCAACACAACTTTGTGTCAGCTAGACCAGCTGCAGTGTGGAAGAGTTTACAACCTGACTGTCCTGGCTGAGGGTGCCACCTGTAACAGCACAGGAAGCACCAGAACAGTCCTGATGACAGGTACAAGAATGGACATGTAAACACACCTTAGCCTAAATTAGAAGTACAAACAGTAAATGTAATGTAAAAGTCTTTAGAAACCATAAATGCATTTCCTTTAAATGCTACTGATTTCCTATATTTCCCTCTCAGCTCCTTGCTCTCCACAAATCCAGAGCAGCACCCTGATCTGTGGCACAAATTCTTCCTCTCTGTCATGGAAGCCTGTGGCCAATGCAAAAGATTACATAGTAAAAGCGACAAGTGCTACTAGCGGGCACAATGTTTCGTGCAGCTCAGCTACTGCTATGTGCAACGTAACAGATCTTTTGTGTAGTGACTCTTACACAGCCTCAGTTATTGCACGAGGAAGCCAGTGTGACAGTTCACCCAGCTCCAGCATCAACATTAACACAGGTAATGTGAGAGACATTATGTGTGTGAAAAGAAATTTCTTGCTTTTCCATCTAGAAAACCACGACTATTTGTGCTTTCTTCCAGTTCCCTGTTCTCCAACAAATATATCAAAGCAGTATACCTGTGGCACCAACACAGCAGTGTTTAGCTGGGCTGATCCCGTGGGTGGCTTCAGCTTCCTGGCTGAGGTAGCAGGAGATGGTTATCAGAGTAGCTGCATCACTACAAATACCAGCTGCTCGTTCCAAAATCTTCCTTGTAGCTTTAGGTTCAATGCAACAATCCAGGCTCAGGGGGCACAGTGCAGCAGCATACCCAGTGTCAGTGAAACTTTTGAAACAGGTAATTTTTTCATTGATATGTTTATAAAAAAAACCCACATACAGAAAGAGTTTAAAGCATCAGGTAATTTGTTACTAAGAGTTAGGTTAGCAAAATAATATCACACTCATCTTTTTACTAAATACAACTTTGTAGCCAATCACCAATCAGCATAACCTGACAGAGACAACTTAGCTGCTTCTACTTGCTTCAGTTTCTTTAACTGCTGAACCTCTGATAATGCTACCCCATATACTTAACTATTGTGTCAATGTCTTTCTTTTTTCACCTTACAGTCCCGTGTAGCCCCAAGAATGTAAGTGCCAGTCTGGTGTGTTTGAATAACTCAGCCCAGGTGACCTGGGTGGGAACTCCCACTGCTATAGGATACAATGTGACAGCTACAGACCAGTATGGACACACATCCTACTGTTACACCAGCACTAACAGCTGTCAAGTACCTGAAATTCGGTGTGGTAAAACTTACAGCATCATAGTCACACCATACTCGAAGACATGCGCTGGGAACCCAAGTGCTATTTACAGCCTTAGAGCAGGTGAATACAAACTTGATGTATTTGAGCCATATTTTAATACTTACATTTCAGATCATAATAAAAAGCATTAGACCCCTAATGTCTCCATTTTTCTCCAGGTCTTTGTGCCCCCAGTAACTTAACTGTGTCTTCAGCTTGTGTGGGCAACACTGTCTCTTGGTCTACTGTAATGGGGGCAGAGATGTACATAGCAAAAGCAACAGCAGATGATGGAAACATTCAGATTTGCAGCTCAAATTCTTCCAGCTCATGCAATTTCACTCACCTCCACTGTGGGCAAACCTATAATGTTACTGTTGCAACTCTGGACAGGGGCTGCTGGAGCAATCCCAGTCGAGCTGTGAGTCTGAGCACAGGTGAGAGGAAACTGCTGATGGAAACTGATTTTAGGTTCTTAGACGTGGCCTTTCTGTTTCTGGGTTGGTTAAAGCACAAGGAATTAATTTCACCTTCCCTTTGCATCATTCTAGCCGTGTGTCCACCCGCTAACTTGACAAGCCAGGTCAACTGTGACAACAACACACTCACCCTCACATGGGACCAGAGTCCAGTGCCTGGGGTCACCTACATGTTACAGACTGAGAGGATAGGTGGCACGGAGCCTCTTTCACTGATCCCCAGCTTTAACACCTCATACACTTTAAGGAACCTGCTGTGTGGACAGAGATATGCTTTTCGTGTCACAGCACAGGATAAAAACTGCAACAGCAGCTACAGTCCACCTATCGAAATAAACACAGGTATGGTGTGTTTTTGTGGCAGCAGCTTCAGTAGTGCAAAAAAAGATGAGATACTAGACTTACTTAAAATGTATAGATTTACACATAATAACCAAGCAATAATCAGAACACAGAAGCTTCAGGGTTGGATTCAGATTTGAAAACAGCCTGCTTTAATGGCACTGAAACTTCAGGAAGAAATCTCTCTTTTACTTCTTACTACACACAAGATATCAGAGTACACATACTGCACATGCAAAACAAAAATAACTCAAGGATGCTATTTGCCTCAAAGGAAAAGGAAACAACATGACTTGGCTCTACTGGCCTTTAAAATCTAAGATTATCATGTAAATTCTGCTGCATTTCTGTTAGATAAACATGCCATAGATTAATGAGATAAGTTAAAAACTGTGACATGGTAAACAGTTATTATTAAGACATAATCCTCCCACAGGACCTTGTCTGCCGAGTAACATCAGTGCCATCATGGACTGTCAGGCCCATTCTGCTACTATATCCTGGCAGCCCAGCGTTGCAGCTGTGTCATATATTACTAAGCTTAAAGGTTCATCTGGCTGCAGTGCCAGCTGCACCACCAACTCCACCAACTGTCAGCTGAGCTCTTTGCTGTGTGGACAGGAATACAGTGTCACTGTGAAAGCTCTGGGAGAAACCTGCAACAGCACTGCTCAAATGTCAGGATCCCTCAGCACAGGTACAGTACAGTATGTACAATTCACAGCTAGACGACAGACAAGCGTTTATTGACACTCAATGTAAATCGATTTCTCCCTTTAGAGCCCTGTGTTCCCACAAACCTGTCTGTAAACTACAATATGAGTGAGGCTCAAGTTACTTGGAGTTTAGCAAAAGGTGCCACCTCATATTCTGTTCAGGCTGTGACTGACCAAGGATCAGCAGTCACTTGTAACAGCACAAGTACCACCTGCTTCCTCAGTGACCTGCAGTGCAGTAAACTCTACAACATCACAGTGATGGCACAAAATCTGGCATGCAACAACACTGTGGCCTCTGAACCCTACCTCTTCATGACAGGTGTGTAGGCTCATAAGGAATAAATGTGTTCAATAGTTTACCACTTAGAAATTTGGCTCTGTATGTTTAAATATGTGTTATTGTTTGTCCAGAGCCCTGCCCTCCCAAAAACGTTCAGGCCAATATAGTGTGTGACCGACTTACTTCAAAAGTTTCCTGGGAGCAAAGCAGCCTCGCTGTGGGTTATGTTGCCTACTTTGATGACCAGAATGGTCACTACACTTCGTGTGTTGGCAGAAGTGCAGATACGTTCTGTTTTGTCTCGGGACTGACATGTGGCACAGAGTACAACGTCTGGGTCAAGGCCCTGGGCCAGCAGTACAACAGCTCAGCCAGCTCAGCGATCCCTCTTACATCAGGTAAAGATATATTTTTCTTTTCATATTTTTGATTTGAGTTGTTTTGTTTTATGTGCTTTTAATAAATATACTCATGCTGTTTTCTCAGCTCCATGCCTGCCAAACGATGTAAAGATGGCAGCAAACTGTAAGTCCGATGGTGCCGCCGTTGTGTCCTGGAATACTACTTATGGCACAGCAAACTTCTCGCTGACAGCGATCGTCAATGGAAATCTTCTGACTCTGTGTACAACTCAGCAGAACAGCTGTAATGTGACAGGGTTAAGCTGTGGAGAAACCTACAACGTCAGCCTGACTGCCAGTAACAACCAGTGCAGCATCACAGCACCGATGAATACTAATCTCACCACGCGTGAGTTGAATGTTTAGTGTAAATTCTCAAACTGTCAGTTACTGTCAGTTTATTAAAAAAATTGACTGTCGTCCTTCTGAACCTTTCTTTAGGTCCTTGTCCTCCTCAGCATGTGGCCGTCGACCTGCAGTGTGGCTCCCATACTTTGGTCCTGTCCTGGGATCATACATCTAATGTTGACTTCTATGTAGCAACTGCCATCAAGGTGTCAGGAGGGGGGATGATGATGTGTAACTCTACAGGCTCCTCCTGTCAGTTCTTTGGTCTGGATTGTGGTGGGACGTACAACTTTACTGTAACTGCACACAGCCAGGCCTGCTGCAGCCAGGCCAGCAGCACCGTGTCCACCCAGACAGGTACTACAGCATCACAGTTTTTGGTACATGCCTTATTCAAGTATAACACACCTAATAGCTTTTCTCTTTTTCCTTCCTCTTGCTCCTCTCAGAACCTTGCCAGCCTGTGATTGGGTCTGCTCAGGCGCTTTGTCAGAACGATTCTGTCCAGATCTCCTGGTTTCAAGCAAGCAATGTTGTGAATTACCTAATTACAGCCACAGGGAGCCTTGGATATGTGAAGATCTACAACACAAGCCAGACTGTTCTGTCAGCCACTTTACCATGTGGACAGGAATATAATGTCACTGTGCAAGCACAGGGCAGCAGATGTTACAGCACCCCCAGCGCACCTGCTTTCTTCCAAACAAGTACACTCTTATTTTTACGCCACAGTACACATGCCCATTGTTTTAACTTCATTCATACTGTATGCTGTGACTCAATTTCCATGTCCATCCTCCTTCCACAGCTCCATGTATACCCAGCAATGTGACAGCCTACATACAATGTAAGTCTAATGTGAGCTCTGTCAGCTGGGGGCCCAGCGATGGTGCCGAATCATATTTGGCTGTTGCGACCGGCTTGGATGGATACACCCGCCAGTGTTTCACCAACACCACCTCCTGCAGCTGGAATGACCTGCACTGTGGGGAGGAGTACACTGTTGTAGTGAGAGCAAACAACGGCAATTGTACCAGCCTGCCCAGCAACAGCTCTGTCATCTACATGAGTATGTTGGGCAAAGTTTGTTTAGAGAAGATTATTCATTTGTTTGTAATATCTTTATAATTTCCTTATACATTAAACAAAATTTCCTAAAAAAGAGCAAAATAAATTAGTATTCTTACTTTTAGAAGGAAAACACAAACTGTTTTCTTGGGAATAAATTCTGAATTATTATGTGTTACTAAACGGATCATATCATAAATCATACATTTACAGAATCACCTAAATTAGTTGGTTAACTAAGCACTATTTGTGTTTGAAGACTGTCTGTAATATATGATCCACTGTCTTTGTTTCTTCCAGATCCCTGTGTTCCCCGGAATTTAGTTGCTTCTGTGAATTGTAATATGAAAGCTGTCTTTCTAAGCTGGGATGCCAGTAACGGGACAAAGTTTTACACGGTGTCAGCTGAAGCAGCAAACAAAACAACAGGGTTCTCCAGTAATGTCACCACAGCCAATTTACCTGACTTAGCATGTGGACAAAATTACAGCCTCAGAGTCACACCCCACAGCCAGCACTGTCCTGGTAGCTCATGTGCAACAACCTACATACAGACATGTAGGTTAAACATTTAATGTTTATGTCTGTTTAGTGGCAGCAGAGTGGATCTCAAATAGGTCTAAAATTAGCATGTCTTTTCTCAAGGGCCATGTCCACCTTCAGGAGTCTCTACCGTGCAGGACTGCCTCTCTGGTACTGTCATGGCAACGTGGCAGGCCAGTGATGGATCAGACTACTACACAGCCACCATGCAGCCTGACACCGGTATCCCACAAATGTGCAAGTCCAACTCCACTGCATGCAGAGTCCATGACCTTATATGTGGGAAGAACTTTTCTGTGTCTGTGACAGCTTCCAACCAGCAGTGTAACGCCACCTCTAGTCAAACTACAAGTCTAATGTCAGGTGAGGTTTTAAAAGAGACTCTGTGTTGACTGAGTCTTGGCAAGTTACACTTAAGATTTGCAAATATGTATCTAAATATACAAAAATCAGTATGTTGTTAATTTCAATAGCTACATATACTAATGTAATGTAATGTATATTTTTAATATATATCATTATTATTATTCCTTTTCTGCTCTTTAGGGTGATTTAAATTGGATGACTCTTGCACACAAAAATACATTAATTAATACATTAATCACAGCTGAATTTGAATTCAGCATGTTACCCTGGTTTGTACCCATCATGCCTTTCTCACAACAATGACTAACTCTTCTTGTTTATCTACAGTGCCATGTGTTCCCACAAATGTCTCAGCAGTGATAGGCTGTGCCAGCAACACTGCTGTTGTGTCCTGGTCTGCCAGTAGTGGGGCTTTACAGTACTCAGTGATGGCCCACGGTTATTATAGCAATGTCAGCTGCAAGACTTCTGACCTTAACTGTAGACTTGACAATCTCACATGTGGCAGCCAATACACTGTTCATGTGGTGGCTGTAGGTGACAACTGCTCTAGTATCCCCAGCCAGGTTTTCAGATTCCACTCAGGTAAGAGAACAAAAACCCAATAACACATTACAAAAACTGATGTGCATGCAAAACATGTTCATCTTAAAATGAGAATAATCAAATTGTCTTTTAATTCAAAGCCCTGTGCCAACCTCAGAACGTGAAAGCCCAGGTCAACTGTTCGTCAGACGACATGTTCATTTCTTGGAATGCCACCAACGATGCTGACCACTTTCTGGTTTCAGTCATTTCATCAAACGGAGCTTTCAGTGACTCATGTAACACCACAAACACATCATGTTCCATCAGCAACACGACTTGTGGAAATACCTTCACCATTCAGGTCACCTCTGTCAAAGGCAACTGTAGCAGCCAGAGTCAGACCCAGGGCATCTTGTCAGGTATGAAAACATCAAAACCCATCATTTGTTGCTTGAAGTAAGTGGCAGAAGACGCATTCAGATAATTTACATTAGTAAAAGTAGAAATGCCTCAGTGTAGAAAAAATATGTTACAAGTAAAAGTCATACATTCAAAATAATACAAAAAAGGATTAGCTAAAAAAAAAGTGGCAAATCTACGAAGCATAAACTAGCAAATGAAAATACTCATGTCACATACTTTAACACGTTTGTTTACTTTAGCTCCGTGCCAGCCTCAGGGAGTCAGAGGCAAACTTGACTGTGTGACCAACTCTGCCTTGATATCATGGGATGCTGCTCCAGGGGCAAACAGCTACACTGTGACAGCTGTAAATGGAGAGGACCATACTGCCATCTGTACCACCATTAACACTACATGTGAAGTGACAAACCTGGCATGTGGTGTACTTTATAACTTCAGTGTTACTGCTAAAAATATCCAGTGTGAGAGCCAGCCAAGTGCAACCATCAACTTAGAAACAGGTGACATATTTCTTTCAACAGATTTTTTGTCTATCAATATACTCATTGGTCAGTTAATAAAATCTTTTCTTCCCATAGTCCCCTGCTCCTCCTCCAGTATCACCGCCTTCCCTCTGTGCTACAATTCCTCCATCTTTGTTGTGTGGGAACTGATGAAGGGCAAAAATGGAAACAGTGTATACACTGTCATCGCAGAAGCTAATGATCGCTCCTACCTGACCTGCAATAGCACGGGCACTAACTGTTACCTGAATGAAGCGCAATGTGACCTTTCTTACACCATCATTGTAGTTGCTGCGTCAGACCAGTGCAGCAGCATGAGAAGTACACCCTACACAGTTACCATGGGTACAGCATAATTTTGTTTGTTTTCTGTCAAGCATTAACTTATTCACTACCAACACTCTAATATGCAGTTCACCGCTTTCAAATCTTCTTACAACCCTTTAAAAACTGTCTTTTCATGATAATTCACTATTTCAGCCTAACCAGACTGATTTATTTTTTCTTCACAGAACCCTGTCCACCCAGAAACGTGACACTTAATGCTTCCTGTGAGAACAACAGTGCTCTGGTGTCCTGGACTCCCTCTCCCGTTGCTGAAAACTACAGTGTTGTTGCTACGGGTGTAAATGGGCATGTGTATACCTGCAACACCACTTCCAGCAACTGCACCATTTCAAAGTTTCAGTGTGGACAGCAGTATACATTATTTGTAACTGCCAGCAATGAGATCTGCTCCAGCAATGCCAGTGAAAATACAACACTAAGCACGGGTATTGTATATAGAAGACATAAGGAATACCAGTGCATTAACACAGTATGCATTCAAAGAACCCACTATGAGTAAATAATTACACTTAGTAATGCCAGATTTTCCTTCCTTCCAGGTCTTTGGCCTCCTGATGGACTCACAGTTACACTGTACTGTAACAATCAGTCTGCAATGCTGTCATGGACACCCAGAGTTGATGCTGTAGACTATTATGGCTGTGCCCAGACTATGAATGGAAACAAGTTGTACTGTCACAGCACAAATACCACCTGTGTTATTGAGGGTCTTGATTGTGGAACACTGTACAATTTCACTGTCAAGGCTTCAGATGGCACATGGAACAGCTCCTTTAGTGACCCGGTGCAGAAGGGAGCAGGTATAAGAGCTGAATATTACTAGACAAACATGTAGTTTGCACATAATAGAAAAATTCATTAAATCTACCTCTATCTCCCTTAGCACCCTGTCCTCCAGATGCTGTTGCAGTACACCCACTGCCGATGCAGATGAAGATCCAGGTGATGCGTTTCAACTGGACACAGACCTCCTGCACAGACACTGAGTACTTGCTGATGTTAAAAGGAAGCCTGCTGGGAGACAGCCATGCTTTGTTAAAGATTTCTTCCTACTGGACAAGCATGACGTACTTTGAAATTCCCCTCCCCTGCGGCACTTCATATGTTGCAACTGTGGAGAGCAGGAACACTGCTGGTATAAGTGAACCATCAGTGTGTCTCAACAAAACAACAGGTAAACAGCGGAAATAGACTTTTCTGACATGTGTAATTAATTACTACATTAATAATGGTTAGCATCATTTGTTGTTGTTATCTTCCCTACTTTTTCATTTAATATATTTTATTAAAAAAATACAGACCTAATAATAGCAGCTAGATGTTGGCTGTAATCCAGCACCTTCATAAACTCAGGATTCGAGTGCCTGTGTGAGAGCAGCTTATACTCGCACTGAGCAACTGCTCTATTAAGTAAAGGTCATCATTTAACTGGAGTTTTACTGATTTCCTGACAGTATTGTGTCATTTGCTGATAGCAGAAAATGAAAAAGATTTCTTTTACACTAACTGCAAACACAGCCTTTTTTCACAGATGATACATCACAGTAGAAAAAAAACAGCATTGTTTGACCTCCATTCATCTGGTTCCCTTTCATGGTCCTGGCAGTGTGCGTGCTGGGTCTTACTGCCTTATCATCAACGTGCTTTTGACAAATCAGAATATCCTCTGTAAAAAATACCAATTCAGTAATAAATATTTTAGGTTATAGAAATCATGACTTTTGAAACTATCTTCTTACAGCTCCTTGTCCACCATCAGGAGGGGTGTACAGGGGTAACAGCTCTTTTGGCACAGTGTCGTGGAACACCTCAGTTTTTGCCACCACATACAGTGTGTACGACAACGGTGTTACTCCAAAGGCTCTGTTGTGCACAACTCCAGGACTGTCCTGCCCTCTGTCTGACATCACTTCCACTAACCTGGTGATCACAGCCAGCAACTCAGCTGGAGAAAGTGAAGCTGGGAATGTCACAAATGGTAGGTCCTGGCAGAATGCTGATTTATATAGGTTCTCATTAATTGTACATAATTAAACTGTATGTTTGAAATAAAAATATACATTATACTATATTATTAAAACAAACTAATTGATCTGAGCTTTTTCTCTTTAGTTGTAACGCAAGGACGAAGGAGGAGAAGTCTGAACGAACAAGGTACAGATAATGGTAAGTTTGTAAAAAATACTTGTGGCAGATTTTCTTAAAACTATATACCTGAAATAGTACCACAAATATTCTACATGTTGCACTAATTTTGTGTTCAAAGTCGTTAATGTCTTTTATTAGTTACTATTTTAAAGCTATAAATGTAACTGTACTATAAATGTATAACTGTAAATATGTTAATTTTAATGAAATCTCAAGTCCTTCCTCTTATACTGGACAAACAAGTCATCCAGAACCTAATTCACCACGTGTTTGTCCCCAGCAGGAGGCCTCTCAGCCCCATCGCTCAGTGTCACACAGAGAACATCAACAGTGATTTTTGTTAAGTGGTCTCAAGTGGATGCTGCTTCCCATTACAACCTGGTGATTAGGAAGCAAGGTAGCTCCAGTGAACCTCAAGAACTAACAGTGTATGTGAAGAGTATCATTCTCACTGATCTCAGCCCCAACTCCACTTATTGTTTCACTGTGGCGGCGAGGAACTCGGACACTAATGGACCCGAATCTGAGCCGGTGTGTGTGCAAACTGGACAGGGGCTTTCTCTGTAAATACTTCTGTAGTCAAAGCTAGAGTCTGTCTGATGGTCCGACTGTCAAAGTGGTAAAACTGTTGACATTAAAGAGTAATGTTTCTTACAATCTTATAACACACAACTCTAGATTGCATAGGTCATGGGAATTAGTGTGGATTACTCTGATTTTAACATTTCTGCTGCTTTACCATAGGCGGAGCAGTTATTCTTAGTGTGTGTTGATTGTAATGAAAACCTAGAGATGAGATTGCTACAATAGTCAAGCCACTGCCAACTATATAGGGAGCTTATAAATTAGATAACATCAAATAACAGATAAATGTCTTGGGAATCAATTCGCAGGAGAATATTACATCGCTTTATTCTGTGCTTGTTAAAATGTCTGCTTTTAGTTGTCTGTTTTATATCTGGGGTTTGATTATGTGGGTAAACCTCTTCAAAAAGATTCACTTTAATGAAAGATGTATCACAGGGCTGTTGTATTACACTGCGTTAGTTCTTGCTTATTGTACATAAACTGCCATCTGAGTGTGGTGATTGTAATTTTATTCTGATTGTTGTATGTTTTTGTTTCTACAGTAATCGGTATAACACACTGTATGCATTTCCCTTAAAAAAAGAACAATGCACGTTGTTCAGAAAAGTGTTTTATTAGAAAACAAAATGCAACAGAGCAATAACTCAATCACAACACAAGCAGGGCTCAAGTGTGTGGTAAGAATCACCCTCTGCAGACTGCCTTAAGAGGATTAAAACATTCTCAGGCTGTTTACACACAATCATAGACAAGATGATTTTTGCTGTGGTTTGAGTTGCTGCCATGCTCAGAATTTGAGCTTCAACAGTTCACCTTGAACTGCTCGAAGCATGTTTAATGATACAGTGGACAAAAAAGCTTAAACATGAAGAATACGGACATATGCACTGTAATTTTAGTAAAGTCTTTTATTTAAAAAGTGTGTATTGACTTTCGTACGGTTATCCTTTATATGAAGATGGTGTTGAGCTGTGTTTTTGGCACACGCCAGCCCAACCTAGTAGTGAATGCAACTCAGACCACTTATGTGTAGACAGCCTCCAAAACATTATGTACAAACCCACATCTTCATGGGGCAAAAGAATGAACCATTAAAAAGTAAAATGCCTTTTTTGTCACTTTTTAAATTTCAAGTGAAGACTAACAATGGTCTAATGAGGAGTGAAAAAGGCAGAAAAACAAACATAAAGCAACATTACACTGGCCAATGACAACTCCAGATGTCCGACGTGCTAACATTCATTCTTACCAGAAGTGACAGACCAGACAACTGGGTAGAAAAAAGGAAGAAAAACACAAGAGTAGAAGAAAATATTGCTGCGAGATGACATTTACTCAGTGCTCTGACTCCTTCTGCGTTCATTATGTTTACTATGGTCATTACTGGACTCGCGCTGATGATGGCTCTTCTCTTTACTACGGCTACGTTTGTGAGAACGCTGTTCTCCGTCTCTCTCCCTGTCTCTCTCTCTGCTGTGGCTGCGATCTCTCTTCCTGCTCTTTTCTTCTGCTCCACTTTTGTGCCTCCTCTCCCTGCTTCGACTTCGGCTCGACTTTTTGGCCTTCCTCTCTTCTCTGTGCCTCTCCCTGTCATCTTTATGTCTCCTTTCATCAGTCTCCCCCCTGTTCTTCTTATCCCTGGACCTCTCCCTCTCAGAAGCTCTGTCTTTATGGTGATCCCTGTCCTTCCTCCTGCTCCTGTCATCCCCACCGTCTCGTTCTTTGTCTCTGCGCTCATTCCTTCGGTCCCGGCTGCTGCTACGACTTCTTCTACGTTCTCGACGGTCTTGGTTCCTATCTGCACTGCGGGACCGTCGTCTTTCCCTGTCCCTATCTCTATCTCGGTCCCTGCCCTCTCTCTCCTTCCTCTGCCGGTCACGCTCCCTCTCCAGCTCTCGATCAAAGCTAGGGCCATGGCGGTCTCTCTCACGGTGGTGACTCCTGCTCCTTGACCGTTTAGGTGACCTTCGGGGGCTTGGTGTTCGTCTGGGTGTCCTGTGATAAAACAATCAACATTAACTTCACGCAAATTAACTTCTAATAAATGACAGATCAGACATGTCGAATTTGTTTGACCAGTGATGGAGGAAGTGGAACTGTTAAAGGAAATCAAACCTACACATGATACCACACCATACTAATTTGTCCGAGGATAAATTTCTCTCGATCAAATATGACAATACTTGTATTTAAAGCATAGCATATAAGATTTCATATTGGCAGAAATGCATTGGAAGAAATTAATTATTGATACATGCATAAATCATGTTTTAAAAAAAAGCTGTCATCAGGAAACACAACCGACAGACTGTGGGCAGGTGTGTGATGAATGAGTTTGGCTTCAATGCCAATAACTTTTGGGAACAGTCTCCAGAGGCTCATGACCAGATCACGTAACTGTTTCAAAATCTTTACAAAACAGCTAGGATAAAAACGCTTAACGTCTATATTGTAATTAATTAAAGATAGAAAATTTATGGGATAAATTAGCATATCATGCCAACTGCTGCTGCAGATCACATCAAACACAAAACCTTAGCAATATTAATTAAACATCCTCAGACAC
>OMLM01015141.1:10158-57369 GCA_900302695.1 Helostoma temminkii | reverse complement strand
ACATGGCTACATGCTCAGGGTGACAAACACTATCACACCACCATGTGATTCGCCTCAGACCCTATGACACACATCACAGTTACACACACAGACGTATACATACACACACACACACACACACACATTATAAATAAGGAAACTGTCAATAAGTTTGCACAGTTGAATTTAAAAATGCCTGGTTCACACATTCTTTCTCGGATTTCTAAAAATAAATGACTATTGACTGGGGGTGTCACAGCTGACAGCAAACCACACATCCATAAAAGTTCTGTTTCAAAGAACATCCAGAGAGATAGTTTGGAGTCAAGGAATGATGCAATTAAAATTAAAACGTGTCCAATGTCTCAATGAAAATGATGAGTCACAGCATAATAAATACTAACACAATGAATGGCTGTGTACAGCAATACACACACAGCAGTGGTAGTAGCTTACCTGGTAGATATTTACAGTGTTATAAATAAAATATAGAGGGGAACAATTTCCGAAAGTTCCTATTGGTTCGGTTTAACCCTTTACCAATTAATCTTTTTTAGATCCAGAACTAAATTTAAACATATTAGATGTATTACATGTCTGCTTTACAATGACACCAAGGATATGCATATTTACCTTTTAATCTTTTGAATTCTAAACACAGAGCAAACTGTGAAAAACAGTTTTTATCTCTAAGGGGTTAAACTGATAAGATTAAATAATGGTACACAATGTTATCCATGTTTATGAATTGTAAACAATGAATCAATCACAATCTTTTGCTCTGGGGATATTGCAGACATTGAATTTAATAGTTGGAGACACTGCACTGTTGAGTTGCAACATCTAAAAGTAAATGGTCTCATTCCAACTTTACAAACCAGTTTCTGTAAATTCACTAAGTTAAAGATTAAGTGTACACACCCTCTGCACTGGAGTCCAAGAAGCCATGACTAAAATCTTGGCTCTGCAGGATTTTCTCTATTATGTCATCAGCATCCACCCTTGTGGCATCGACTCTCTTTAACTGATTCTCCACTGAGTCCTGCTTCACCATATGTCTAATGGAGAAAGAGTAAAAATGTCCTTAATAGATGACATATTTAGTTAGCACAGGGAAACTATGTCGTCTGATCCTTGTTTATAACAAGGTTAATGTACACAAAGGTAAAAATGCATAAAAATATGTGGAAAGAAAAGATGAGAACAAGGTAAACTTACAAGGTAAAAAACAACTTGATATAGCTTTATTGTAATGTTTTGTCATTTTTGGTCATTATTAAATTCTGCAGACCATACTACATGATAGCATTTGATATGTTCCAATTATTTCCTGTAGTATGTCTTATCAGATCCCTCTAATTGTGTGCATTACCGTGGAACCTTGGCGGGGGTGGAGGGGTGTTCAGGTACATGAAGACAGGTTGCAGAGACTGGAGGAGTGGTCCTGCTCTCCCTTTCTCCTTTCTCTGTCTGCTGGTCAGCAGGTTCCAGGATACTGCCAATGCCTGTGGAGGCAGAACCTCCAGAGGCGCTCCGCCGATGGCTCAGATCTGTTAAACTTGAGTAATTTGAGCTGTAACCTACAGCATATGTGCAAGGATACGTTTACGATTTGCACAATTCGTGTGTTGATGTTTTTGCATTTGTTTGAAGGGAATAAAACTGTATCTGGTACCTGAGATCTTTGACTGCTGACTTGCATAGCTGGATGTTCTGGAGTGGCCATACGCTACCAGCTCCTCAGGGACTGATACTGATTTCACTGAAGCCTCTAAAGAAAAGAAAGTTGAAATCTGAATTTGTTATGATCATACACAAGGACAGAATGCACAGACAGCTATAGTTAAACTGCTGTATAGAGGCAGAGTTGATTCTTCACAGTAAAATGTAAAACACTACATGAATTACATTTGGTTTCTACACATTTATATTAATTGTCTTCTTTAAATTATACTGTTATTTTAACCACTGAATAATCAATCAATCTACTATCAACCACCAAATTTTTGCTTTTGTATTGAGTATTTAGAAATGTTGACCTTTAAGCCTTAGAATCTCCATGCACATACCAGTGAATGAATGAGATGTCTCCCCTCCTTTTCTGTCTTCAAGGAGACACTCTGCTTTAGTCTGTGGGATTGCCAGAGTCATGGCTGTAGACGGAGGGCTAATAGGGACATAAGAAATAATGAAGCTACTTAGAAGACTGGTGTATTAATTATCACAGTGTTTCTGAAAAAGAGCTCCTTCAGCTTATTAAACAACAATATTCACTACAGGTTCTGACCTTTACATAATTATTTTGTCTCTTAAAAGTCTATGTCACAACCTTATTCAACTATTTTTACACTTGCCACTCTGCCATTGCCCAGAAATATGTTTCCCCTATGCTATGCAGTTTGTGGACTCTAGTTTTGCATGTATCATCACAAACTATCAGCAATATTGTTTACTAGCAAATCTTGCAACTAAACATGTCTTTACATGTAAAAATACTGTGTGTGAAACTGCTGTTATTTAAACATGTCAGAAAACAAACAACCAGCAACAGACAATAAAACAAGAAATCCTACTTCTCTGCAACTCCCATCCTATATTAAATATAGGAATGTGGGTGGAGATGTAGACAAAGCGTGACATGCAGACAGTGAAAAAAAATGTGAGTGCATCTTTGCATTCTGTGCTGTGTACTAAAACCTCCACACAGTATGAGTAACACTGCGTGGGATTAGTGACTTGGCTATCATTGAGTTTACACATCTTGTATTCAGTGGCCTGTGTATTACTACAGAATGAGGGAGTCAGAACATTAAGTAATACAGGACAAGACTTGGGATTGGTTGAAGAAATTTCACTGTTTGCACATGGCACAAGCTTTGGCAGGAGTGTGATTTTACATCACGCCCTTTGTGACAAACTCTTGAACAGTTAATGCTCTTGACTTTGAAGAAAGTACAACCTCTGTAATATGCATTTAACACATTAGCTGATTTCTGAGGTTAGGCAGATTAATGTTTGGGTGAGGCTTGATTACGTTGATAAGATATGATCGTGATAAGACCTCAGCTACAAAACAGCACTTTGCAATTGTAGACTTTGTGGGTGTCAGTGGTTTTATCAGACAGAGGAGGGTGTTTTGAGTTTGGTGCCAGACAGGATGTGATGTACGTTCCGCTGTGGTTAGATGCACACGTCTGTATGTGGGAGCATACTTTCTTTGTAGCCACAACTACAACAATTTGCAGTTGTCAAAGTTCACTTTTACTTGATGCTTAGACCTTGAGGACATGTAATACCCAGCAGATGAATAGTGTCAAGAAGATCTCTTACGTTTTAAAACAGGGGTCTCCAGACATAAGTTGTGTGGTGATAACAACCTGTAACAGAAAAAGAGTCAGTTTTAGGTTGAGGGTTATCACTATTAACAGTATCAATGACACTGAAACAAATCCCTGTTTAGTGTGGTTTTTTAAGGTTGCTGTTAAACAATATTAACAATGAGATTTTGAGAAATGTAAGCTGATTGTAAATCTATGCCTTGTATCTGGATATTCCACATTTGTTCCCATGTTCCCATGGTTCATGCAGTTTATAGATCACAGGCTCAGACATGTCTTGCCTCAGCTGTCAGGGCATTCCACTTTCCCATACACCCTGCTTTCAGTGTCTACTACTGCAACAACAGGTGAGTTTGCTGAGAGCTATAAAGTTTTGCAAAGAAAGTGTTTACAAGTATTGAGAAAGTGAGAACACAGTACATTACATGACCATGACTGTCCGTGTGTTAAAGAATACTACACAATTTCAATGACCTGATAAACTGTATATCTCTTCACCAGCATACCTTGAGAATTGAGTTGTCTTGTCTAGTGTTCTTTGTGTCATATCCCTCTAGTAGACACCGTCGTGTAGTGCTGCCAGACCCAGCAAACTCAGACAGGTTTAAATCAGCAAAGCCCAGCTGCACATAAGATTACCCATTTTGAACTGTTAGGTAGTCACAAGTACACTTTCTTCTTGTCAAGATCACAAAAGTGCCCATCCAAAACAATCAAAAATCACATTATCACACATTATCACATTATCATAGGGTGACACATTATTTAAACATAAAATAATGTGTCACCCTATGATAATGTGTGGAGATAAAACAACACACAGTAAGTGACACGTGAAGGAATTCCTTCCAGCTCAAAGATATTGGTTAACAAGCATAGGTTTTGTTTTACAGACTTTTAATCAACAACCAAAGCCGGAAACTAGCTATCAAACATTCTTAGCATGCAGACTCATCCCACGATAATGTCCTTTGAGGGCACTTGAAGGTAGACTTTAATGATCATAAATACCATAAGTATTATGATAAGATTGTTCTAATGGATCCCGTGGAAGCTGCTATGTTTTTAAAGAATTACATGCACAGACTTTAGAAGACAAGTATTACCTTTGCAAAGGTTCTTCCACCTTTCAGTTCCTAAAATTACAAAAACAAAGAATTGTGAGATTTTCATACTAAGTCACTATTTTCAGTGAAATATTTGTCTCTCCATGCAGTATGACCATTGTCTGCACAAAGGACTTGGATACTGGTTACAAATTAACAGTGCCTCTAATCTTATGTAAATAAAAATGTTCTTAGCACACTGAAGTCACAGTTAAGTTCCTACACTCTTCTATGGAAAATTGTATTCCATAATATGCATTTCTGTAATGTCAACAAAATAGAGGCTGATGGTACCTTGCGTACAGACACACGGCACACACAGGGGTCTAGTACACCTGTCCCAGCATTAGCGCTCATCTTGCAAATGAAAGAGAACCTCTTCTTCCAGTGGACACAGTTGGCTTGAACTGGCTCCCTGTGAGAGATGCACATTTAGAAATAAATCCACAGGTGTACTGAATACTGGGAAAAACATTCACAGATTAGCCAGATTTAAGCACAGATTACCACAGAGTGAAGATGTGCCCCAGACAACTATAGTTCAATCTTAATAAGACTATGTGGAAGGATATAGCAATTGCCTTTTGGAAATATGTTTTAATCAACTTTCATTATTAATTATTTGGCCTGGCCACTCCCCAAACCATGTCTATGGTTAACAAAAACTAAACGTAGTAATGCTAAGACCAGTGTATACACTAGTTTTAGGACTAAACACAGTTACCATAGCAAAGTCTTCAGCGGTTGACATGTGATGCGCCAGTCCATTTTTTCCAGAGTGACTCATTTAAATGCTGCAGGCAGTTATAATCAGACCACAGGCAATGACACGTTTTGCGCTTTTACACGGGAAGGAAATTCTTTTTTTTTTTTTTTTTTGCTGTTGTTACTGTTGTTTGATAAAACACTGAGAACAATAAACGAAAGAAAGCAAAGTTACTTCAGCCACAGCAGTTTGTTGTTACTATGATTTTTCGCTACCCCACTGTTAATTGAAAAAGCTAACGCCGTTGACTCCAGCTAAACTTCAGCAACGTTACATGTTGCTTAGCAACTGCCCTACTCAACTGTGTAAACGCCGAGTAACGTTAAAAAACTTTCTAAAATAAAGGTAGCGTTATATTTTTAACGAACTGGCGATAATTTGCGTCACATGCTCTTAAAAATGTACGTTTACTCACCGGTTGATTAACTTAGGTAAGTCAATACAGTTTCCTGTGTAGCTAACGTTAATAGTAACAGTTAACAGCAACGATATTAACGTTAGCTACACTAAAAGTGATGTTATAGCTAATGGCTAGTTAGTTAGTTAGCGTTAGGTTAGTTTACAGTTAGCTGCTGTTGTGCAGCTAATCCAGTTCAAACATTAAACGTTTTGGCTACAAATTAGCTATACTAACCTAAACAGGATGTCAAACACTAAGCAAAGCGTTTTACTTATTGAACTGCTTGTTTATGTTTCACTACAGAGACAACAGATACTAAATAAGACACCAAAGTAAACTGAAGTGAGGCTTAAACTTGGTCAAACAAGTTTCAATCTAACTTTAGCTTGTTCGAACAACCAGTGAACTGCTGCTATAAATAGTGAAAATCTTACCGAGACGACTGTTCGGCAAAGCCTCCATCTAACAGCCGAACTTTGCAGAACAAAACTCCGTTTACGAAGGGAATCGATGACAATTCTTCCAAGACGAAGTCTACTTTAAATTTAAATCTCTTTTTCTTCATGAGAATGAATGACATTGTGTGCACTAAATGTTGGTGGCTGTCTGGGACGCAACAAAGTCCAGTCTGAAGTGGAGAAGCTGACAGGCAGCTGTCTCTGCTGCTCACTCAGCTGTGCTGCTCTGGTCGGTAGACCATAGACGATGTACAGTATTAAGAGAAAAGAGTCAGGCTCGATACAAAGTTCAAATCTCCTCTTCTCCACCTACTTAAAAATAAAATTCATGACGTGAGGCAATTCCGTCGCTTGATTGGGCAGCTGGGCTGCATGAAAAGTAAAAGACAAATTGTGGAGGCGGTCTCTTGTGCTATTCACGTTTTACAGTCAAAACGTCCACTGACAAGAAAAATGTTGTGTTCTGTATAAACAAGAGAAAAAATAACGCACGGAATAAGAATTATTCCCGTGACCAAAAAATACCCCTGCAAAGGAGAAGTGGGTAAAATAGAGGAAAGAATATCTGTGTCATGGGACAAAAGAAGAAATGTTTATAAATGTTCAAGTTACATTATTTTAAAATGCATCCATTATAAGGAATAACCACTTTTATATTTGTATAGGTTATTACATTAAAACATTAAGATGACGCTATGCTTTATATTGGAAGAAAATTAAATCCACCTGTCAGATAACTTTAACACCTCTAAAGTTCAGGGATATATGGCACAATAAAATGAAAATACTCAATCTGAATACTTCTCACCTCTAATTTGTGGCATAAAAAACAATTCCGGGCACTCAAGTGGATGGTTATGAAAACACTAACAAAGACAACATTACCCCCCGACCAATTTTAGCACATCAAACAACTGGCTAGGAGTTTGTTGGGTGTCATGTTTGGTTGCATGTTAGAAATCTGGCTAGTCAAAAGAATTGTTCAACAAAGAGAAAAGATAATTGCTTTACACAAACAACAAAAGGGTTTCAAAAGCACAGTGAAGTCACTTAATGCTGATAGACGCACCTTTGGAAGCGTAAAACAAACAAAACAGTAGTCCCTAACTGGTTTTGGCAGAAAAAGAACTACAGACTACAATCAGATGTCTGAGCAGGCAGGTGGAGAAAACCCTTCAAGACCAGCAGCAAGTTTTGGTGGCAGTTTGCAAACAGACACAAAATGCTGAAGGTTTCTCCCAAGACATACCAGAACTGACCCAAAAAATAAGAAAAGTCTGGTCCAATATGCTCAAAATCTTGTAAAACAGCCATAGACGTTTTGGGATTGTGTTCTTCGGATTTCTGCTGAACTTTTCGGGCCTATAAATCAATGGTATTGTAATAAACCAACTATTGGAATTGCACCAAGTCCTTGAAATGACAAGGGAGAACCTGTAATATTCAAAACGACCAAATCTTTATTGTTACACATTCATATAATTAACACCACTTAACCAGGAATATACTCTAGTATCACATCACATCAAACTTCACAGCAAACACCAACGTGTTATAAGGGCAAATACGGTGGTGTTGCCTCTTCTCGGCTCCCCCACCCACGTCTATGCTACCCTGGTTATAAGAAGTGTTTAAAACTTTTAAAAAGCACGACAACAAAATATCCAATCACACAACCACAACAGTAGGAATGATATTAAAACACTTAGCTCCACCAGGGAAGACCCTCCTCCGGGGTCGTGCAGCAAGTATCAAGAGAAAACGTCATGCCATCTGTGAGGAAGCTGAAGCTTGAGCTTCCTTTGTGTTCCAGTAGGACAATGACCCCAAGCAAATCTCAAAATGATTACAGAAGAAATTCTGGAAGGTAGCTAGGAAGGTACAGTAGCTGTCAACTCAGTTGACTTGAACCCCATAAAACATCTCTAGTGGGATTTGAAGAAGGTGACTGCAGCATGCAAACCCAAGACTGGCAAACTGGATGTAACTGCCCATGATGAATGGGCTAAGACTCCTCAGGAAGTCTGCCAGAAGCTGGTGTCTAGCCATGCATCATGTTTGGTGCAGGGCATAGCAGCAAAAAGATGCTCTAAGAAATAATGAAGACACTTCAGTCTTCATTAAAAGTTACATTTTGCATTTAAATTTGGAGAAACATTAGCTATGTTGACCTATTTAAACTGTTCTCGTTTGATCTGCGGATTGAAAACAGGTTAAAGTTTGTAAATTTGCTTAACAATAAAGGGTCTTTAAGTGGTCTATGATGGTCTGTGCGGTGAAACACTGCCCCCCAGTGAACACAGGCGCTATGGCGCAGCAGGAAATGCGATGCTATGTGTTTCAAATGAAACGTCCCTCTAGATGTAGAGATTAAAATACCTTTACATGACACACTGAATATCACACAGAACACGGATAAAAAACAGATTATTAAGGTTCACTGTTGGTTTCACATCATGCTGTGCTGAATCCAGGGGTTGTTTATTTCACCGCTTTTGTATTTGACCAGTTCTTCGGCGTTTCGGTAAACATCGAGGAGCCTCTCTGCCGACGTTGCTCCGCCTTGTTTGCTGCAGTTCCCTAGAAACGCTGCTGAATACACTTTGCATAGGACTGCCTGCAAAACAGTCAGTCGGAATACGTTTTCCTTAGCGAGCAATGAGGCTATCAACGATTTCAACAGCGTTTTTCAGTATGGATTAAAAAACAGGTTCTGACTGCAGGACGCCTGTTCTGGACGTTTCTTCCACTTTATCCGTGCAATGGATCGGATGTTACGGACGTTTTTACTATCAAATGCCCGGTGCTGGGATGCCGACAGTCAAAGGTCATACCAGGATCTGTTTGAGAGGCTCGATACCAATAAAGATGGGAAAGTGGATGTCGCTGAATTGCGAGCGGGCCTCAAGACAATGGGGGTATTCCGCCAGGGTGCTGCACAGGTAAAGGTTGAGGGGCCGTATGATTCTGTAGAGTTTAAGACCCTGGTCCCCTCGTTATGCATGAAATTCCTGAATGTGTGGCAGGCTGTGTTAGTGAACAAGGAAATAAACCAATACCTTTGGTCTCGTATCTGCAGAAAATTGTGTTGTCTGGTGACCAGAACAAAGATGGGAGTCTGGACTTCAGCGAGTTCTCCAGATATCTGAAAGAACACGAGAAGAAGTTGTGGCTGACATTCAAGAGTCTGGACAGAAACGATGATGGTACGAGATAAGTTGAACGCTTTGCAGAAGCTGCCTCATTGCACACTGCCATACAGTGTCACACATTCAGTGTTCATGCTGCAGCATATTTTCTGACATTGTTTTATGTCGTGTCAGGGCGCATTGATGCCTCAGAGATCCAGCAGTCACTGACAGAGCTGGGCATCGCTGTCAGCAGAGATGATGCCTTGAAAATCTTACAGAGGTTTGACTTCCAGCTCTGTGCATTGTAACACCATGACCATTAATATTGCTTGTTTGTATTTGTAAGGTTTTGTGATGCAACACAATAAGTTGATTTATAGGTAAAAAATGTTTGCATGTTTCTTTAGTATGGACATCGATGGCACCATGATGGTGGACTGGAATGAGTGGAGAGAACACTTTCTGTTCTACCCTGCCCACAACCTGGAAGAGATCATTCGCTACTGGAAACACACATCGGTAAGGGGCAAGCAGAGGCACACTCTGAGATACACTCTGTAGATGCATACAGATGAGACTAAATCAGAGGAAGTCACGTGTCATCCAGTCCATGTGTGTTACACATTATGGATTTTCTCTGCAGTCCTACACTGTTGCAGTAGCTTTGAAAAAGTCGACTGTCGAAGATAAATAGGTCACAGAGTTACACTCTGTCTCCCTCAGCGTGCTCCTCCACCTTTTAGTGTAACCATAGATGTCATTGACTAGTTACACGTGCTGTGCAAGACATTTGCTCCATCATGAGCAAAACGGCGCCTCTCGTCATAGATCATAAATGTTTAGACATTTTTCTGCACTCAGTACAAGAACACAAGAACATTTAGAGCTGCGTTCTCATACCATGAATGTGTCATTGTAGTGACGACTGGGCACATAACTATAAACCCTTGTATTTCTCTGCAGTCACACTAAATTGTTGCAGCAGCTCCACCGCCTCGTCACATGTTGGTCAGTTCAGTGATTATAATTCCTCAAGCCCTTCTAACCAGAGTTCAATTCAGTTCCTGTTAAATTGTTTGACAACCACAGCACGTTTTGCCTTTTGTTAATAGCTTGGTTGCATCATATATACAGTGAAAATAAGTATGACATCTTCCTAGTATTGTGTTTAGTTCCTGGTTGAAACTAAACATATTTGCATCACTGTGAATTCTTAAGGCTAAAGATACGTGAAGCTGACTTGTTTTTGTCAAATTTACAGCCACAAACAGACCTATAATGTGAATACTTACAGTATTTATTATAGTGATTGATATAATACTATATATGTATTTATACATTTTTATCAGTGTTCATAAATAAAATCGAATGAGAGTAACTGTGTTTATATAATTCTTAGGTGCTGGATATAGGTGACAGTCTTGCCATCCCAGATGAATTCACAGAAGAAGAGAAGACCTCTGATGACTGGTGGAAGCAGCTTGTTGCAGGTGCAGTGGCAGGGGCTGTCTCTCGCACTGGTACTGCCCCTTTGGACAGGATGAAAGTCTTAATGCAGGTGAAATACATGAAAGAGTAGGGTCAAATGTATTATTTCTTTTAATAGATGCATGTTCAAATGTCCTGTACATTGGTCCTGCACCTGTAAATCATATTTATGTTTACTGCAGGTTCACTCCTCTAAAAACAACAAGATAAGTCTGGTAGGAGGCTTCAAGCAGATGATCACAGAAGGAGGTCTAACGTCACTGTGGAGGGGAAATGGAATCAATGTTTTAAAGATTGCACCTGAGACCGCAATCAAATTTATGGCATATGAACAAGTGAGAGATTGCCTCTGTAAAGCAAAACATTTTTATATACTTTATACTGTTTATCGCATGTTTATAACAAATGGTGTTGCCAAGGAAAATATATATTATTGATATCATGTTTTTGTTGCAGTACAAGAAGTTGTTATCATCAAATGACAAAAAGACTAAAACTCACAAGAGGTTTATGGCTGGATCTCTGGCTGGGGCCACAGCACAGACAGCCATCTACCCAATGGAGGTAAGATGAGTAATTGCATCACTGTTGCATCATGGAATTAAAATGATATCAAATTAGCTCTTTAAAATATCGACCAAAATACCACACAAATCAAAAGAACCTGTTCTTTTGTGCTATTTCTCTTTGAGGTGTTGAAAACTCGACTGACCCTGAGGAAAACTGGCCAGTATTCAGGATTGTTTGACTGTGCGAAGATGATCCTGAAGAAGGAAGGTGTCAAAGCTTTCTACAAGGGCTACATTCCAAATTTACTGGGCATTATTCCCTATGCCGGCATAGACCTCGCTGTTTATGAGGTATGCAGTCTTTGTGAGGTTTTTCTGAACATTTAGTGATATTTCACAGTAGAGTGCATTTTGTTAAATTCACTCATTTATATACATGATAAACAAGTTCCTCTAGGATTGGAGGGCTACATTCAATTTAGTCAGAGAAATTTAATTTATGCTTTCATGTATCATGTCCTGTCTCTTTGTCTCAGAGTCTGAAGAACACCTGGTTGTCATATCACACAAAAGACTCAGCTAACCCAGGAGTTTTGGTGTTGCTGGGCTGTGGGACCATTTCTAGTACCTGTGGCCAGCTAGCCAGTTATCCACTCGCACTTGTACGCACACGTATGCAAGCACAAGGTAAACTCAGTCTGACTTTTGACAGCAGTGATGACAAATCACATAGGTCACATATAGTAATTTCAATTTATGTGGTGATGCAGATCTGTAATAGTATACAGTATTTTTTTGTAAACATACACAAAACTAAGGTATGGAAAGAAAATTCAGGGTTCTTACAGAAATCCGGAATTTATTAGAATTTATCAAACACGCTATGTTGTCTGGAAAAAAAATGTGTTTCCTTTTGGTCAGAGCAAACCTTTCAGATCTACACAGTGAAGGTGAAACTGGGGCTACAGTATGTTGAAGTACTGGAACAGGTTAAGTGGGAAGATTCAAACACACTGCGTGCCCACAAAGTTGTGGGGTTTTAAAACTGAAGTTTGAGAAGACAGCACATGCTTGAAGAAAATAGCTAAACTCACTGTCGAAATGCAGCCTGACTTCCAAGAAATGTTTAGTTAACTGGTCCTTCAAATGTGAACATTAGCAAGTGGAAGTTGGTAACTGGCTTTACTTTTAAACGTTTATGTTTATAATTAAACACTGTTAGTTATCCATCCAGGACAGTAAAGGTAAACTGATGATGCTGTCAGAAATAATATCTGGAGTACTTTTCAATCTAAACAAAATGTTGTACAGTGTTGTGTTATACAGGAGACTTGTTGGTCTAGGGCAGAATCCCTATTAAATAAACCAACTGATATTTCTATGTTGCTTAACATGTCCTGGAAATGTACTGGAATGTTTCTTGAATGGGAACCCTGAAAATTGCCCAGAAGGTGAAATTAAATAAATACAAGTGAACACTGTAGATAGTGTAGATAAAAATCATTGTTTACACCTGCTACTGTACAAAGTAGTGTCTGCATCTTACATTAACATATGAGTCTGCATCTCTAACTTAATATATCTTTGCAGCGTCTTTGAATGCATCAGACCAGCCCTCCATGAGTTCTTTGATGAAGACGATTATAGCCAAAGATGGTTTTTTTGGACTCTACCGAGGCATCCTGCCAAACTTCATGAAAGTCATTCCTGCTGTCAGCATTAGCTATGTGGTTTATGAGTACATGAAAACTGGCCTGGGAATCTCCAAATGACACTGCGAGAAAATAAAAGAGAACATTTACTGTATTTGTCAGACTTGAAACTGCCAGTAAGAAGACAGATGGACATTAAATATACAGAGCATGACTTCCACCAGCTGGAACAGGAGTTTAGTGGATGGAAAAATATATTTCTCCCAATAAGGATGGTCTGTCTGTAGCTTAAACAATGATTTATAGTGAGCATGCTTTAATTTTTATCCTGCTGTTAAACGTAACACACTCCCTAAATTTCCAGACTGTCCAAAACAATGCTTGATACTAAAAGAGTACTGTATTTAAAATATATAACACATTGAAAATATTAAACAAAATGATACTGTTATTCTTTTAAAACTGTGATCAAACCAAAATGGTACCTCTGTGGATCATACCATGTTGCTTTTTGTTAACTTAAGAAAATTTTAAGAAAATAAATGAGCAATAACACTATACTGGTCTAAATGTTTATGTCTGAACCTTTAGAGATAATTTTCCTGCTCTCTGGACAAACTATGCTCCAATCAGCAGTTGGCCTTGAAAATCAATAGTTAACACTGGAATACCGTGTGTATGAAGACACACACTGAGCAATGTGAAAAGCACTATTCCACAGTCTGATAATCATTTCAATGTGACTTACATCCTCTTAGTATAAACCTTCTAACATAAGCAAATATGTTTTTGCTATATGCATGCTGTATTTATGAATTTCTACTATGTTCTCAGTTATGATTATTTATGGACTTTAATGATGCTTGCTGCTATGTTAACATGTTAACTTGGTTAATTGATCATTGGACTGAAAGGTTTGCATAGAGCATGTTTTTGTCTTATCACTTCTCATTTCAGAAGACCTGTACCGTAAAAAAATTTCAGACACAAGCATAGCAGGGTCTTGTTACACTTAAAAATGGGGTACTCTTTCACACAGCAGCCCCTCAGAGATTACTGAATAGTTAGTTCTACATGTGGTTATAACAGTCCCACCTGCTGGTTAATAAAAATAAGGAAGTAGGACTATAGCTACAAAAGATATCATTAAAACAAGGGCACCATATTATGGTCCCAGACAAAGATCCTGTACCGAAAGGCTATAATTTTTAAAATAACTTTAAATGGACACTACTTTTTCTAGCTAACATGTTTACATAGCAGGTGTGTCCTCACATATGACCTGGTAGTCCTTCGCCCTGCTGAACGGTAAATACAGATTAACTTTGTCCTCACCGGACACCGTAGTTTGGCAGCACAGCCCTTCAGTTGCTGTGAAGAGGTGGGCCCTCCGAAAAATAGACTACAAAATAACACCAGCATTTGTGGGTGAGTTTCTCGTGTATAAGGCTCCTACACGAATGGTAAGGTTAGCTTTCCTTATGTCAACACTGCCGTCGTATCTAAGACAAACAGCAAGCTAGCTAGCTAACTGTAAGCCGCAGCTAAAAATATTCCTCTCAGTGGCGGACACAGCTGAACCAGCCAGCGGGAAAGACTTTAGTAACTTAGGTTACAGACAACAAGCTATAGTTACGCTCTTCACTGTGGTGTATTTCTGTGTAATCTGAATTTAGTTTGTTGAAGTTAAAACTTGTTGCTTGTTAGTAGCTAGTGGGCGTTAACGGACGGTGCAGACGGTTAGTCTAGTTGTAACGTTAACTAGTCAGCTAACTAGCATGAAGTCTGATCTCTTTTATAGATCCAGGTTCACTGTTAAGAGATAATCCACTGCCCAGTCTCTTGCCTGTCTACTGTCTAGCTAGCCAACCGATTAATTGTTAGCCTTTTAGGGGAGCCCTTCAGCGTTTTAGGAGAATCACATCTGCATTTAATGTACATAGCATGTGTTAGATGGTGTTTGCGGTTTTAAACGGCTCACACACACACACACACACACACACAGACCCGCTTGTATTTTTTCCTGACACAATAGGATGACTAGCCCACATACTGTGTTTGTTTGCTGACGCTGGGACTTGGCTGTGCATGCTATTTACGATCATATATATTTTTCACACAGCGTTAAATATATGTATAATCTGTTGTCAGTTGTATATTGAGGGATAGCATTGATTAAAATTGTCTCACATAAAACCGTTTTGGGGGTCTCCAGGCCTCTGTGCTATTAAGACTAATAATTGTTTTTATTTACTATGTGGTCACCTATTTCCGTGTTTACAGAGCTTAAAGGTTAAATAAAGTTAACATATGCTATTATGTTACTGATTCCTGCTCACAGTCTATGTTGTATTTTAATGTCTGTCTCTAGTTTCTTATTGTTGTACTCGCTCCCAAGCATATAAAAATGTGTCTTTTCCTTCCTAAAGCACTGCAAATACTAAGGCATCATGGGAAACACAAGTGACAGGGTGTCTGGAGATCGCCATGGAGCCAAGGCCCATCGCTCAGACAGCAGTGGAAGTCACAAAGACCAAGAACCCAGCAGCAAGATGGTGGACAGCACAGATGACCCCAACATTTTCAACACCCATGGTCCTGAGTCTAAGGTATAGCTGGAATAATACAGAAACTGAAACACTGCAAGGAAATGGATTTCAGTGCTGTGCTTTAGGTTTGAGTTTTTCAAAGTTAAGATTTAAATTACAATTTTTAGGGATTAGGCGAAAAGGAATTCACCCCAGATATGGATGACCTGGTGAAGACTGGTCCTCAGGCTCGACCCACTGTGATCCGCTGGGCTGGAGGGGGGAAGGAAGTCTACATAGCTGGTTCCTTTAATAACTGGAGCACAAAGATACCACTAAATAAGAGGTAAATAGGGCTGTCTATGCTGAAGATGTTGGTATACTCTCCATTTTATGTCATTTCTATGAATACATGGATCTTGTGGTGTGTATATGCAGTTACAACTACATGTGCCAGTTGTTGATTGTTATTAAGAAAAAAGGCTGTGTTATTCATTAAAGTTCTCATTCTTCCTTTCTGCAAAGCCATAATGACTTTGTAGCGATCCTGGACCTGCCAGAAGGAGAGCACCAGTACAAGTTTTTTGTAGATGGACAGTGGGTTCACGATCCCTCAGAGGTACAGTAGTGTTATTGTCTTATTATTATCATTTTCATCTTACCTGTGTACAGGATATATTGGTTTATTAACATTCAGTACTGCACTAACAAATATGTCTTAGCTAAGCTCAATAAACTTAGGTCTGCAGTGACACAGAATCATCAGTTCAACAAAACGACTCCAACATTGCTGTGTGATCCTAATAATTACCCAAAGTGGAAAAGACTTACACTTGTAGCATTATCATCTAAGTCTGTGTAATAGCCACGGAAATATAATAATTATAAATAATTCTTAAATGCGTGATCCTGATCTTTGGGAATGTTTTGCAGCCCTTGGTAACCAGCCAGCTTGGCACCATCAACAACTTGATCCATGTGAAGAAGTCTGACTTTGAGGTGTTTGATGCCCTACAGGTCGACTCACTGGAGTGCTCAGATACGTCAGGTGGGTCTATGTCCAGACTGTTATGGACAATTTGTTCTCATTTAGTTAATGGAATTGAATCAGTTAATATAAGTAACTACTGAAAAGGGGATATTGCAGGTTACACAAACAGATATGGATGGTCTAAAAGACTGCTGCCTTAAATTTGAGTATGACATCATAATTATTTCAGGTGACTTTAATATACGTGCTAACAGCATTGGCTATGTAACAAATTAAATTTTCAGAGTTGGTTGCTTCTTTTGATTTTAAGTAACTTGTCTTCTACTCTATAAATTAATAACACAACAAGTCTTTAATCATTCCTGTCCTTTTTTTAACCTGCATTGTAATTATGAACAAGCCAAAACTAGAAATTTCGTTCAGGAATAACATACTGCCACAATGTCTATCCAGAAAGCTGGTCCCATTCTAGATGAAGACCTTAATCCATGAAATCCATGTAACAAATATTAGTAGAACATAATTCTATCACCTGAGAAATATAACAAAAGTAAAAAGCTTTATATTACAAAGTGATTTAGAGAAGTTAGACAACACATTAATTTTAAACAAACTAGACTACTGTAATGTCCTTTTACTGCATTATCAAGTTATTCTCTAGGAAGACTCGGCAGCTTTAGTTGTAACTCCCATCCATCCATCCATCCATCCATCCATCCATCCATCCATCATCTATAAGTACTTGCGTTGAATCCTTGTTAGTAACGTAATAGTGTCTGTTATGTGTTGACAGATCTGTCCAGCTCCCCTCCAGGTCCATACGGGCAGGAGCAGTATGTCTTCAGACCAGAGGAACATTTCAAGGCCCCACCAATACTCCCTCCTCACCTCCTTCAAGTCATTCTCAACAAGGACACCAATATATCGGTTAGTGAGTATACGTCTCTGATTACCCACATTACACCAATGTCTCCATGTTTTGATACTTACTATATTTTCCTTAATTTGCCTTATCTTCATTGTTAGCTATTTTTCTCAGGTTTGTAACTTTTCATCCTAATCTCTTTTCTCAGTGTGACCCTGCCCTGTTGCCTGAACCCAACCACGTCATGTTAAATCACCTTTACGCTCTTTCGATAAAGGTAGGTTCACTGGAAACAGCCAACACACTTTGTAATGTCTTTCTGTCCAGTTTGGCCTCAGGTGTTTGTATTGTCTATTATCTAATGTACAAAGCCCATTCCCAGAAAAGTTTGGTCTTTTTTCTAAAATCAGTAAAACTAAAATCTGTTTAGTTCACGTGAACCTTTATTTATCTGACTGAAGTTCGTTATAAATGTAATTTGGTAAATGGAAGCAAAATTTGTTTAATGCCTGCGACACCACAGAAAAACTATGGACAGAGGCCAAATAACACAGAAAGGTTTATAAAATAAAATGTAACACCGTTGTTTATGATTCACAGTTATTGGTAATACGGGAGGGTGTCACCATTGGGTATAATAAGAGCATCCAACAATGGCTCACTCCTTGCAACCATAGATGGTGTGTGATTCACCACATTCATACTCCTCCCTCCAGTTTTACAGTTTCTTAATGTTTGACGTTTTTCGTTGAAAATGTTTACACATCATGGGCCTGGTTTATTAAGTTTACTTACTAATAGCAAGTACAAAATTGCATGTGCAAGCTTGAAAATTGTGTGGTTTTGTTTTTAGTTTTTTTTTGGCATGAGATGTTCTGTCTGGCTCCAGATTAGCCTGCAGCTCACACAGCAGTTCCAAACTTTGATTGAGAGAGAAATGTAATAATTCATAAAAGAAAAATAACACAAACATATAGTTTGTGTTATTTTTCTTCTGTCATTCCAAAAGTATTACACACACATTCCTGACAAATTCTTACATTTCTCCCGTGCCTCTTCTTCATTCACATAACAGCAGCCATCTGTGCACAAGCAGATTGCACCTTGTTTCAATGGTACTGTGAAGCAGCCACCACAGTTGCCCAATAAATCACATTGCGTTTGCCCTGTTTATGCATTTGCTTTTTCTCCTCCCTGTATTTTGCACACTGGGGCAAAAACATCACACTTTGTATATTTATGAAGGCAAATGCACCATGTTTTGTTTTGCTCATTTGAAACACTCAGTCCTCAGTGCACACACTTAATAAATCAATTTGCACCATTTTTTGCAGGTGATATCAAGTTTGCACATGTTTTTGTACACACAAACTGATAGTAAATCAGGCCCCATGTGTACTACTTTGATTAAAGTGCCTGATTTTCTAAGATCTTTACTAAGATCCCAAATAGAAATGATGATGTGCTGCAATTAATTAAAGCTAAGCCCCAAATGCTCAAAGGGGTGCAGTAACTCATCTTTAATCCTCTCACACTTACACACACACACACACACACACAATAACCCCCATAATAAAGATTCCAGCAGAACTACATCACAGTACATGACATGCATTGCGTTTCTCTTTCTTGTGACTGACTCCAAATCAGCCCATAGCTTTCTCCCATCTGTAAAATTGGATCCCTATACAGATGATATGTTATAAGTTATTTTTTTTCTTAAATACTTCAGCTATATTAAGATAAGAAAACCTTTATTAGTCCCACAATGGGGAAATTGCATGTGTGCACATTTTTTATATATTGTTTCATGTCTGCTTTACCTCCAACTCCACCTAATAACAGCAGCCATTCTTACACAAGAAGATTGCGCCTGCTTTTCAAACATATAAATTGAGAAGTAATCACAGCCTCTACACATTGCTGTCATGCTTGATAAATTTATCAATTCCTTAGTATGCATCCTTACTTTTTTTTGTGAACAAGTTACTGTCACAAACAATAAGTGTGAGCTCTATAACATTTGACATTTTCATATCAAGCCATCCTGTGTTCAGAATGGTTGTACTAACTATGTTAATATAATAATGCAGGAGGGCACAATTAGTGCTATTTAAAATTGTACTGTTATTATGTTGTGTGCACCATTTGGCATTTTCACAATTTTCTGTATCTGTTAATTTGCTGTGTGGGTTCCCACTCATGGCAATTTGTGTTGTTTGTCTCTCTGTGTAGGATGGAGTAATGGTGCTGAGTGCCACTCACAGATACAAGAAGAAATATGTCACTTCCTTGCTTTACAAGCCTATCTAAACCTCAGCGCGGGTGATCCACAGTACTTTTAGAGAGCAGCATGTTTGTACTCTGCTGTTTTTTTTAGGTTTTTTTTTTTTTTTGTATCATCACATTTAGCCAAGTCTTGCACTGAAACAAGTTTACAGGTGAGCTGAAGGCCACTGTGACTGTGGCTTGGTTTTTTTAAAAGGGTTGCACTTCTGTCTACATAGGGCTTTGAAAAACAGTAGCAAAGTGTGTGTAGGCGGTCAGTGAGATGAAAACCATACGGTGGCTTTTACCTGTGACATCTACAGACAGACAGAAACTGACTAAATCACTGTGTGTATTGTGTGTTTGCAGCTTGAGATTATATGCATGTTAGTGTGTACAATAAGATTTTTTGGGGTGTGCATGTCCAGGTCATGTGTCACTTCGACAGGCAAAGGATCGGTGATTAATTTGTTTGTCAGTGCTGATGGTTTTTCTTGTATAATCAGTGTGGATCAACAGTTCAGATATTAAGAGTTGTGTTCTTAAGTCCTTCAACTGTTACAGTTAAGTTATGAACTAACTAATTTAATAACTTTGTGCGTGCAGTTTGTCATAGTCAGACTTGACTTTGCTTGATGAACGTGAAGTGCAATAACCTGTGGGAAAAAGTACTGCATTTCAACTCTAGGTAGACTCACAAGCCTGATGTCCTGTTGTTTAGGAGGCAACAGCGAACAACAACTGAAATCAATAGGTATTCAGATTTTTAGTTTTGTAATTGTCACTAAGGATGGTCCGTCTCAACAAGAAACCCCATTTTCCAGGTGGGGAATGTTCATTAATGTCAGTGTTTAGTTCTGTTGCTTGTATATTACCACAATGTTGCTAGCACTTTACCATCCTGTGAGCAGGAGTGTTGATATAAGCTTTTAACTATGCAGCAGACAACTCTTGTACTGTAGCTTCTCTGGACTATAGAACCAATTTGTGCTTTCTTGTTTATTTTTCAGTATGATGAACTTGCAGTGAATTATATGTGCGTGCATCTGTACTTATAGAAATTTACTGTATGTATTTGTTACATGTGTAGTCATACACAAATGTGTGTACACCCAAAATGTTTCAATGTGCTGCTTTGCATGTATTGAATGTTTGTAACTCTCTCGTGGCTCTGGGTGTGACAAACATGTGTACATGTTTAGTTGAACTACTCAAACTTCAAAATGTGATGAGAGGCACATTTTCAGATAAATAGGGCTATGAGGATGAATATTTGCCATGAATTGAAACGTGCAAACCATGCTCACTTGTGTGCTTTATAATCATTTAAGAATGTGTATTTTGATGTATAGTGGCTTTGAAAGTTATTTTGTCACTTGTAATTCATGCTGTTTTATTATCTGCACTGACAGCACAGTTTGCACTCAATGGCCTCTTTATTAGGTACACCTGTACAATCCAGTTTAGCAGCTCTGCCATTAATTTTAGTTACAAGGTTATAATTTCTCAGTTTTTAAGTTGAAACTGGCAGAAAGTGATAATTTTACTGTGCTTTTGTTACTGAGGTCAAAGTAGGTGGTGTGCTTTATATTAAGAGGTGTTTCTGTTGTCACAGACATTAGAAACACTTTCATAATGTTTATCACTTTGTTGAAATGGATTGTACTAGATACGTAGGTGCCAAAGCGACCAGTGAGTGTATATCTGCAGAATGTTCTAGATGCTCTGAAAGTATTTAAAGCCGGCCTAGCCACTATGTTTAGCCCAAAGAGCCTGTAAGGAAATATAATAAGGGAGTATGAATATGTGCCATGGATGTGGTGGTTTAAGGCTAAAACCAAAACTTGAATTTTCACCCATTTCGTGAATGTTTTAAAATGCTTTGCAGAACCGGTATGAAGATTTACTGTACGAGGTATTGTTTGCAAATAAAGAGGACATGCTGGTCCTAACTCCTGTCTCCTTTTGTTTCATTTTTAGCTTGAAACTTAAAACTTACTGGCATGACTAACTAGTATTTTTAAATTCTGTCTTTATGTTTGTTTCATAATTTGTACTTTTATTTCTAGCAGCAAAACTAGTTAAAAATAATTATAATTATATTCTAGGTTTGAAAAAGCGACTTAACACCAGCTGACAATTGTTGCTTGTTTTGCTTTTAGTCCAGTAACTTCTCACTTTGCTGGTTTGCTTGCTCACAGCCTGGTGTCATTTTACACTTTGGTAAATTAATTTACAAACATACTGTATACTATCAACAGCAAAAGGTCAGTCTAATGGGAAACTGAAAATTAAACTGTAAATCAGAAATATTCAAAAAAATCAACCACACAAGCTTTTTAGGTGTTTTATTCATTCCTTCCCCAAATCTTTCACTGATAACATACTGTTAGCTATCATCAGAGACAGGATCCGTATGAGTCCCGTATCGGCTTCCTAGTTCATTATACACAAACGCAGAAACAAAGCTGCTTTCCAATCACATAAAGCTGCACCAATCAAATAGCACTATATACATAAGCAACCCAGGATCAACAATACATAGTTTCAAACTGCTGTTTGATTCCCTTCTTAATAACAAATAGTGATAAGGCTTTGTTTATGCTCTAACAAGGTGCTTTGTGGATCCAGTGTTACACTATATTTCTAGTCATTGATATTGACAGTATGCTTGTCTTTAAACATTTCCCTTTAATTTTCAATAGGAAATATCAAACCTTTTTTTTCTATCACTATTGAAATACTTGGCATCTGTTCTGAAGATCTGAGTACAAGCAAAACCTAATTTGGCAGATGTCACATAAACAAACGCTAGTTCAAGGCCATTTCTACCAGTGAGAGCAGACTGAGAAAGTTTTTAAGCGAACTTTAAAGGCAATTAAAGCAACATTTATCAGAGCTTTGTTACAGATGGGCGGCATTGTGATCAGTGGCTTAAATATTAGGAAGGCATAGTTTGTGTTTTCTAAGTGACAATCCTCCAACATACACTGCATATAAATCATACATTGCAATAGGTAAATGCAGCAAATATTCTGTTTAACATCAAAATAAATTATAAAGCTATTGCACAGCTACCCAGATTATCAACTTTGCAAAAAGCAAATGTTGGATGTTTTTTTTCACACACACACACACACTCCAACAAAAGTGAAGTTCATACAGAAAAAGCAAGCTATTTACAGCATTAAATGTACAGCATTAAAACCCATCAAACTAAATGTGAAGTAGAACTGTTATAAATGAGTGAATTGCAGAATAATGATCCCACCAGTAGCCTGCCAAAGTTTGTATTATTTATCAGAACTTGATAACCTATATTGCCATTGCCATGGGAATGCTAAGATGGCCCGAAACAAGAGAAATAACATAAAGACAATAGCATATGGCCTTGTAGAAAAAATCCACTTCGTTGAGTTTTGGTCCAAAAAGGAGCTCATTTCCATTTCACAATTTAAAATAACCTGAACCATCTGTCTAACAGTTACCGTCTTTGAGGTTGTAAAGGAGACACCTTGGTGACCCTATATTCAGACCTGTGTTCGTCATTCACATGGATAAGGCAAGTCAAGGAGTAGTAAAGAGTTCAGAGTTCAAACTTTAAACTTTGGCAAGTATTGGTAATCCTCTGTTCAAGAGCTTAGAATTTACCACTTACAATCTCTGTCATGCATTACAACTTGAGAGAATAACGTACAATTGTAACATTTATCATGTCCTAACATTATTATGAGTATGACTAGTAATCCAGTGTCAGGCAAAAAAAAAAGAAAAAAGAAAACTGCAATAATAACTTGCAGCATGTTCATTATGTTCATTCAAGAAACAACATCATTATTGCACATGCTCGTATGAGAACTCCTACAGAGGAGCTTGAATACGCGTGTTTAGCCTGGTTCCATTTCAGCACTTCAACCTCTGGTTTAAAGAAAGAAAGTTCAGAAAGTCGTCTTAAAACTTTAGCTTTAACTCATCCAATTATTTTAGTGCTTCCATGATTGTAGTCCGATTCCAAAAAAGGACCTTTAGGAGGAGTGGAGGCCTGTGACTAAAATGGAACCTTTCTCTGGCTTTTGTTCTGCTATTCATAATACATTCCCTTGGCTAAAAGCTGACATAGCATTCATATGCTTCCTTCACAAATATGTATATAGCTATGTAGCAGTAATCACCTACCTCTTCTGACTCAGTTCCCGTGTCTAGTGACACATTGGGGGTGTCATTGTTCTTTGCATTGCATTTGCAAAAAGGTTATCCTCATTAAGTGCCATGCAAAGTAAACCTGCATTTTGGTGGTTGTCAGTGGTGGTGGTCTTTGAGTGAGCTGCGATCAATCACACACATTAAGATGTAAACGTGTGTACACGTGTGCAGAATTCCTCTCACAAGCCATTTTAAACATGCATGAACATATTTTCTGTCCACAGCTTCTCAGGAGAGGATGCTCTTAGACACAGATCTGTGGCGAATTATAGTAGCATTTGTACGTTAGGTTCTCCAAAATCTAAGTTTAAACATTTTTAAACTTCTGTGATGTAAAATTTAACAGCTCTAGCTTAGATTAGGATGTTTCTACTGCGTCTTGACCGACTACAACCAGATCACCAACTATATTAGTCTGAGATCAGTGTCTAATAGCACCTTCAACTTCAGCATCTTCATCAGTAGTATGCACATCACTAAAACCTTCAGAAACACATTTCTAACACCTTCTTCTGTCACACACATGACAAAGCAAACTGCTGACTGTATCACTCAAAGATAATAGTACATGTGGGGGGGGCTGGAGGTGAAGAGTGACAAAATTGGTAAGAGGGTGAAGGGAGTTTGGCAAGACTCAAGGTGCACTGTGGAGGAAAGGATGAAGCTCTCTCACGGCTGGACAGCAGTAAAGGCAGAGGTTTGGGGATGCTGGATGGGAGAGGGTATGCTGGAATGAGGGTATGGGGCGGCTGTTAAAACACACAGAGGTCAGTGATGGTAGAGGTTGAGGCTGGTTCTTTAAAAGTCTAGAGCAGGCATTGGCTGCTGTGCTTCCTCGCAGCTGAGCGCTGATTTTCAGCAAGCCTAGTGGAAACACTGCTGGTCTTCAGGAAACTGCGATTAGCAGGCTGCTCTCTGGCAGCACCTCCTGGGTCCTCTGCTGAATTTAGGGACAAAAAAAAAAGCAGGAATTAAACGTGAGTTATTATTCAACAATCTTTACACAGATTGTTAGTAAGATCAAATGTTAAGTGAAAAGTTTGACATTTTGGGAAATTCACTTTTTTGCCTTCTCACTGGTTCTAGCTATTTAGAACCAGCAATATTTAGCACATCTGAGAGTGATATCATCTCATTATCACAAGAAAACAACTTGTTGTGATAAATTACATACATTTTGTGTTTGTGTTTCCCAAAATATCAAACTATTCCTTTAAAGCCCAGTAAATGTTATGTGTAATGTTAGTTTTAATAGAAAAGCAACCTCTTGCACATGAAGAGTTGAGAATGAGTGAATAAAGAATAAGCAGTGGTGTTACTCAAATCTCCTGTCTATTACACACACATTGGCTGTGTTTTTGGTGGGTGTACGGCTGCATTCCTTGGGATGTGAATGGATCTAGGTGTTTATTGAAGGTCAGCAGTCAAACTTTTTTTTATAGCCGTCACACACTGTGATAACATACACACAGAATGGAAACTATGTGTGATTGTTTTGGCACTCACTGTGCATGCTCTGAAGCTATAAATAGACTCAGCTGTAATGCATGGGAGGAAGTAAACAGCACCTTGGCATAATGGCAGCTTGATACATGGATGTGTATGTGTTGTAGGTTTAAGAGGAACTCATGGCCTGGTTCATTTTAAAAGGGACTGTGTGAGTGTAGAAGGATTTTAAAAGCATCATGTAAGGTACATATATGGAAGTGATGGTCACTACATGGCAGAGAAAACAAGGTGACCACACAAAGACTAGTACATAGTAGATAGAACAGTCATGTTTGTAAGTCTGTGCCCCCTATTTTAATTTCATTTAATTAATTTAGGAATTAAGGTTTTGAAATGGCCTAGTCAAAGTCCAGACATCAATCCAATAATCCATAAGCAAATACTTCCCGAATGAATTGAATGTTCTCAATGTTTAAAACAAGAATGGGCCAAAATGACTACACAACTATGTGAGAGACTATCACACTTGGACACACTTAATCTACATTGATGCCAAATTCAAGCTGTATGGTCAGCTTGTTTTCTACCCAAAACAACCATATTGTCATAACAAAACCAACATCTCTATTATGCTGCATGTTTTATTTACTCTGATGAAACATCACAGAAACAAAATGCTGATCACAAAATGCTGAAAGGTTAGTTAAAGAAGATGGAGTTAGCTGTCAGACAGGATGGCAAAGCTGTAATGTCATTATGCTTAGAAAGAGCAAACCCACACTGAGGTAGAAGCTGCCCCAGACAACAAATTTACTTATCCAGAAGCAATGCTGCTAATCCTATTACAGTCCAGCTTTTCAAATTGAGTGTCTGGGACAACGTCTACCTATGTTTAAGGCCGCGAAGTGTCTGACAATTACCAGTGTAAGGAGAGGAAGAGGAGGAGCTTAGAGAGGAAAGTCTCAGCTCATTCTTCTGGGGGGGTCACAAGGAAAGGAAAAGAGGGAGAGGAGAGACAAATGCAGGACGAAGGAACAAAGTGACTCAGAAAAGCCAACAGTGATGAACTTACATTAAAAGTTTAGGACACCATGGACATCACAGGACAGTATACAATACTGATAAACATACTAATGTGGAGAATGACAGACAACACTATGTAAATGAGGCTGCATATAAAGTGACTTACCTCTAAATTCGTCCTGGCTTTTTTTAGCACATCTCGAGTCCTTGACACTGAAAAAAAAAGAATACAGTTATATTGTTATTAAAAGGCAAGAGCAAATGAAAACAATATCATTTCCTTTTATTCTTATCTTAGACACACGAAGCAATGCTATGTTTTTAAGTGAAATCTGTGAAACATAGATCTGTGAATGATAAATCACCTCGGTTATTGTTTCTATCTAAACCTCTGGAACTTCTCTACACTGTCTGCTGAGAATCTCCACTTCTCACTTCACACACCTTCCTTATTAGGTCTGCTGTTTTACACTTGCCTTTGCATCACTCTCTGACACACACACACACACACACACACACTTAGAAATACTTACACTGACTGACTATGAAGTGTTCCATGCTCTCCTTGGTGCGGCTGGTGCTCCTCAGTCTTTGAATGGTCCCCTTAAGAACTTCCTCTTGCTCTGACATACGCAGCTTCAGGGACAGGATCTCTTCTTGCATACATTGCTCCTACACACACATATTTACCATTCATAAAAGAGTCAATATCATATCAGATCATATCAGATCATATCAGATCAGATCATATCAGATCATATCATATCAGATCAGATCAGATCAGATCAGATCAGATCAGATCAGATCAGACCAGTCAAAAAAATATCAAAATGTTTTGTCCAGACCTTCTTAAGGTTTTGGATGGAGGGATCAGTACTTGGCAGAGCTGCCCTCCAGAACATCTTCAGCAGAGACATTGCCTCCTCCATGATCTGCCTCAGAGTTTTGGTGTTAGACAGCAGACTCTTCACACATTCATAGTCCAGGACCTGCATACAGGAGTCAGTTATATACTTATGTATGATGTCATTATTTTGTCAAAAAATTTAAATATGTGTGGTTGTTTGTGCCTAACCAGTGCGCTGCTCTGTTTCTCGCTGCCGTCCAGCAGTGGTGGGGTGAGGCAGGCCTGCAGGGTTGTCTCCATGCGCTGGACAAGGCTTCGGCCCTCAAGAACTTGCTGCTGCAGAGCACTGAAATCATCCACATGACCGATGGCGTGGCGTCCGTTACGGTTTGCAAACGATCCATCTGGTGCCTCTCCCTCCAGCTCAGAGTGCGGGTCCAGCAGGTCTGCTGGAGATAAAAGAAATTGAATAAATAGTGGAAGAGCTTTAAATGAATTATTTTTATATTTCGTAGTGTAAGAGAGAATTTTATGGACATCAGAGGTGTTTAAACAATACAATGATGGGCACATTAATATTTTAAGAAGGAATTACAAAACAGTACATTCTCTTTATAATAATCTAACAAATAAAAGGCAGATTAAGCTGCAGTCATAGTATAAGTCACACCATTGGCAGTGCTATGGCTGTCGTCCGGTTCTGAGAAGGGAGGACCAGGAGATCCACAGTTAAAAAGACCAATGTCCCTGACTGGTGGAGACGGAGCTGGGTCTGTGGGGCATAAAGATACACAAACCAGGCTTGAACACACTGTAACCATACCAGAGCACAGTCACTCTCTAACAGTTTGTATAGTAATGTGTCTGTGTTGGTCTTATATGTACAGAAGGCTCTCTCACCATGCCCTAGCTGTCGTCTGTAGAAGTTTTCTCTCTGTGGACTAGCAGTGAGGGCAGAGAGGGAGGGAGTCCGAGAAGAGCCAACACCCAGTTTCTGCTCCAGTTGCTTGTGGAGCTCAAGTTGTTTGAGGGCGCTGTTCTCCTGAACGCTGTTTTGCAGCTGCGCCCGAAGACTCCTTACCTCCCCAAGAAGCTCCCCAAGCTCCACTGGTAGACCTGGGAGCTCACACATGTAGCCTGAAGATAAAAAAAAACAATAACTGGGGAGACTGGGACATACTTCTTCTTCCCCGGGGCTTAATTTCATAGTAGTGCAATAAAACTTAGGTAGATGTATAAATCTACAAAAAGTAGGTAGAGGTATGAAGTTTACCCTGTAGAAAAACAAAGCAACCATGGATGTAAATGAAAAGTTTCATTTGAAAGTGAATGTACAATCATTATTCCGACCTTTGCTGGCTTTTGCCCTGGAGCACACTCGATCGTACACTTGTAGTTCACTCTGCAGAGAGTGGATGAGCTCCCTGCTCTCACACAGCTGCTGCTGCAGTAGAGACACTTCATGCTGGAGCCTGAGGATGTACGTACACAAATACTGTATGGTCAAAGCACAGGTATGTAAACCCGTAAGCACATATTCTATACTCTTATGAACACACCAACCTGTTGCTTTTCTCCTGACCGGCCTGCCGCTCCTGTCTTAATGTGTGTATCTGCTGGCCCTGCTCCTGACTGTGAGCCTGAAGTCGTCTTAGTTCCTCCTTCCACTGCTCAGCCTCCAGCTCCGCTTGTTTCAGACGGGCCCGTGCTGTGAACACTGCCTCCCGCAACTGTACCACCTCTTCACATGTGTCTGAGGGAAGAGAGTCCAAATGGATTTCTGTAAATATCCCAGAAATCTAAATCACTAGTTTTGAGCTTCTGTCAGCTTCCAGATGAGTACTGTACCTGTGCTGGCCTGCAGGCGTGACTGTAGACCCAAGTTTTCTTCCTTCAGGACTCTGATCTCATTGGACAGTTGAGTGACTGTGTCCAGTCCCTGAATGTAGATGTTAGTGGGAGCCCCTGGACAAAAATAGATGTTCATGTAATTTCTAAGAGAAAGTTGCAATGCATAGTGTTATTAAAGTGTGTGAAGACAACAGTACCTCCATCACGTCCAGCGGTGGCCAGTCGGTCTTCTAGCTGCTGTCGGAGCCTCTCATTAGTCCTAATGGACTCCTCCAGACGCTGACGGAGACACCTCACCTCCTGTAGGTGCTCCTCTATCAAATTTACTCCTAGAAACATACATGGTTATAATGTGGCTGTTTATCATAGTCAAGTGTGCTTCAATTATGTAAATTCCTTGATGGTATGAATTAATGTAGCTCTATGGTTGAGATGACAAACTCCAATAGTCTATTACACAGACAGTTAAACACAAAATTATCAGCCCCCTTTATTAAATCAACCAGAATCCATATCTTTTCCCTGAAAATGGCTATAACCAAAATAGTGTGTAGTTTAATTGCTTCCAAAAGAGGTTTGATTAAGATATTTTACTAATACACTGAAACAAGAAAAAAACAAATTGATAAGAGCAACATTTTTAACACCCATGCAATTTTTTGTTTTCTTTCAAAACACAAGGGGGTAATAATTTTGGCTTTTAGAATATATTTTTATCCAAAAGCTTAATCGAACTGTGTAAAATTATCAAGTAATAATTTTGACGTTAAACATTTTCTATTCCGTAGCTTTAAGGTCGGTCTTCTGTTTTCTTGTTCAAATATGCCACTTACAAAACATACTACACACACAGTATGTGACATTTGCTGGATGTCATTGGCTTATAGTGTTCTGTAACTCTGTCACACCTGCATGGCTGCTTCCTGGCTGGTGTGCAGACGCTCCAGAAAAGCTTCCTGACTGAATCAGGTTCTCCATGTCCCATAAAGCTGCACCTGTCATTAGACCTGAGTCAGACTTCAGTGAGTGGCTTTCAGGAATGCCACCCAGCTGGTACTGTTGAAAGGCATGCTGGGATAGCTGGCTGTAGCTGGAGAGGTCATGGTGGTTGTGGGCACCAGGTGAAATACTGAACAGAGTCTTGTCATGAAGACCTGAAAAGCCTGTAACCAAAAGCACAACATGAAACATGATGTGAAAACACTCAAAGGAGAAGGATTATTCAAACGACATGGTGATTGCACACAGTTGAGATTATGAAAGTTGAGTCTTTAATTGATAAGTTTATTTCACACACTCTCCCTAACCCCTCACCCCTGAGCTGCTCATTCATCTGTTTGTACAGTGTGTCCAGCTCTGGGCGTACGGCGATCACAGACAGGGCCCTGGGTCGGGGGTCAGAAGTGACTTCTTTACCCCAGACATCAGGGCCAGAGGGAACAGAGAGGGAGGAGGAAACAGGCTCACTGAAAAGAGCTGGATGAGAATGACAGGAAGTGACAGGTATAGAATATGAAAGTGAAAGGGGGAGGTAAGAATCTGATTTTTGGGCACTTTTCAAGTCATACCCATGTGTGAGTCCCATACCTCTGGAGGACTGAGTGGTCAAAGCTACAGGGGCTGAGCAAATCATGTTGGGACAGCTGCTGGACGACTTGAGGAGACCATGAGGAGAAGGGAAAGATGGACGGACTACAAGAGGGGATTGGAAAGTAAAAGGATAGAAAAGGTATGTAACAGAAAGAAAGAAAGATTAAGCTTTAACAATACCGTCTGGTTCTGATCCGTGTCCTTGCTTCCTCAACTGGTGTTCCTCATGATATTCTCTGGGATCTAAATCAGAGCACAGCTCCAAGTCTTCATTGGTTCGGTACTCATCAGACACCATCGAGGTCCTGTCTGATTGGTCGGTTGTCTCAGACAGGGCGTGGCAGCTGGACGGGGTCTCAGGACGTTGCTGCAGCTTGGTATGGAGCGACTCAATGATTTTATCTTTTTCCTGCAGCTCCTTATTCAGCCTACATGACACAAGGAAGAGACTCAGCTATAGATTCTGATTGTGAGTCCACAGCAGGAGACTAATAACTGTCTAACATTTTCTGGTACAGTTCATAAAGGAGCTCATAAAGGAGTTAATTGCTTTAGTGACATTTTCTGACTTAAGACAGTTTTTATGTTTTTCTTTGTCCATTTCATGTACATAATAGAAAACTAAAAAGGTTTGGTATTTGGTATTGTTGATGAGAGGTCACCGTGGATACTGGTAAACCATGATTAATTAATTGATAATAAAAAATAATCATTATTGGCAGCTATAAATCAGTGCAAAAAAATAAGTAAAGGTAGGAATGAAATACCAGCTGGAATTTGAAATTACATTATTCATTACACTGTAGTGGTTAACACTGTCACCTCACAGCAAAAAGGAACTAGGTTTGAATCCACAGGTCACTTTCTGTGTGGAGTTTGCATGTTCTAACTGTGCCTGAATGGGTTCTTCTGGGTGCTCTGGCTTCCTCCCACAGTCCAAAGACATGCAGTTAGGTTGGCTGATGACTCTACTCTGGTAACTTGTGTACCCTGTAACCCTTTAGAGGAAAAGTGGTGATGGATGGATGATTTTTTATACACAGTCTCACTGAGCATCTTAAGACCAGCTGGTGGGACACCTGCAAATCCTCTGTTCAACTAAAGCAACTTAACAGTAAATGATCCATGCTGTGGTCTGTTTGTGGATTAACTGTAATCCACCCCACCATAAGGAGCCATGTGGATGATTCCATGTGTGTCGCAGTGTGTCACATGACGAAGCAAACACATCGGTAGGACAGAATAAGTCCTCTGCGAAGCCAGCTAATAACCGTGAGAGGACTTCATTGATTATAGTCCTGCAGGTGATACTGAGTGTGTTGCTTCATAACTGCAAAGGCTGAAAAGTTGTGAATTATCCATTTATATATATATATATGTTTGTCCACTGTATAAAAACACTTGCATGTACCTTTTATGTGAATACAAGACATAGTCTCAAGATGAACTTGGGTAGTTCAATCATGAGATGGATTATGATTCAGCTGTGGTATATACAGTATTCTGAGTTATTATCTGTAAAATTGTAAATGTTCACCTTGTCTTTCACATCTTATAGACTGCTGCTGACCACCTGTGCAAGTAATTTTTACAGCTATTTCATTGTCCCATTCATTGTTCAGATATAACAAAGGTGACTCACCGTAGAGCAAGCAGCTCATGACCCATTTTGTCATCATGGCTTTCTGCACGGTCGCCTGTACAAAACCAAAACAAAGGTAGAGCAGAGAGAAAAGTTTAAAAAGCAATTTAGAAAGAAAACACAATAATTCATAAAACTGCATTTTTACATTATGGAAGACTTTTCTTACGTCCACTGATCTTTGTGACCACTCTGTGTGCCAGGGCGGTGCTCTGTGCCAACTGTTCTCTAAAGCTCTGGCCCATGTAGTAATCGATATCATTGGCTCGCAGCAGCTCCTCAAAGGCCTGAAGAAAGATGGCAGATTTAACATAATGCAGTGCTCCTTTGTTAACATGTAGAAATTTGATAACAATTGGTTCAGTGAATAACTAAATTAGTGCAGAAGGCTCTGCAGCACCTTGGTTGTATCACCCAGGTGCTGGGTGAGTATATGGCAGACTCCTTGTCCCTCTCTCATCCTCTGCCTCAGATGGGACAGCTCACGAGCTTGTGCCTGGATTAGAGAGTTGTACTTCCTGTAAACAGAAGAAGATGAAAACTCAGTATTAATAGAAATGTTTTCAAAAGACTAAGAGCTTTAAGTTAGGCATCTGTTAACTGATTCTAGATTAAATAAGGGTGCTTTAGGGCACTAAGGAATTATAGAGGTACCAGGATATTAACTACCCGTTGGTAACCCTGTTCTCTCTTACACAACCCACCCAGGCCATGTGGCACATTTCTCCTGTTCTGCTGTCCCTTTTCCCTCCAGCCTGGAGCTCTTCAGTTGTGCCTCTAGTGATGCAACTCGTGCCATCAATTCTTGCAGTTCCTTGTTGGGTTTAGACCCTGAGCAAATCCCTTGTGTGTCAGACATCCAGCCTTCATCCTCTTCCAGACCACTGGGAGCAGGTGATCTCTCAAATGCCCAGTTTACCTAGATGGTGTGAATAAGGTAACAAACAATGCATCACTCTCAGTCAGTAATTTAGAGCAGGGGATTTATGATGTAGAGTAGTACCTTTCGAGGTGTGCGCTCCAGACTGGAGGCATAGTCGCTGGTGGAAGACAGGGAACGGACACGCAGCTGGAGCCCACGGATCACCTTGTGACAGCGGGTCAGTTGTGAGCGGAGATCCCGGACCAGGTGCTGCAGAGAAACTGTCTCGGTCTCTGTTTCATAAGCACCTCTTTTGCTGCTGCAGTTACCAGCGTACCAGGTGCTGCCCATATCCTCATAGTGCGGTTGTTGGGACAGTGAAGTGCACATTTCCAGATCATCAAACTCTGGGAAGGGGAGGTGAAAAAGAAATTTATTAGTCTAAGATTAGTGGTAGTTTTTTTACAGGGAAAAAAATAATATTGGTTATTATAGTTTAAGTGAGGTTTTCATCTCTTTGTCACCTGGGCTGCTGGCATCTTCTCTCTCAGCTTCGTTCTCACTACGACCACAAGTTTCATAACCCAGATCCTGGAGATCTACCTGCACCTGTTTACTGGCCTGCTGGACTGATGTTTCTGCTACAGAGATATGAGACAGATATTACTTTAACCTAGCATATTAAGTATTTGATTAAGGTTTTAGTTTGAATTAGTATCCAATAACATGTCAGCTGCCCTTCATACACGAGTGACTCACTGAGCAAATCTCTATATTCTTTCAGTTGTTCAGCCTGAGCCTGGACAGTCGCCTCGGACACCATCAATCTCTCCTGTAGCTCCCTGTTCTCTTGATGGCTCAAAGCCAGATCAGAGTGCAGACGAGCCGCCTGCTCTCTGAGACCCTCCTTTATATCGTGCCAGAGAGATCCCACCTCATTGCTGTCACCAGCAGGTGCTACCCCCTGCGAAGTGTTTAAGCAACACGGACATGTTAAACAGAGGCAGGATATCACAGGAATATATAGCTGTTATAGCTGTTATATTTAAACATGGAAAGGCACAGCAGTGAGGTTTCTAGTACTAATAAAACACACAAAGACCATAAATGGATAGTTGGAAACCTAATCTATAGTCAGCCAAGAACACAAGCACTTTTACTTCATACTTCAATCCATTAATAATTTTACACTATCCATCCCTCTTTACCTAATCTTTTGCTATTTTATTCTCTTTAAGGCACTGTCAGATGTGTTAAAGAAAAAGAAAATGAGAATAACTGGTGTTATACAGTAGTTATTATCTAACTACAAAATAAATTACAAGATAATATTTTAAGATGTAGGCTGTGTGAGGTGTTTTCTGTTTCAGTATTTGAAAATAACATGAGATGAGTTGAATGACAAAGAAATAAAAGACATCTTAATAAATTTGCAACAAACTTATAAAATATTTGTGTTAGTTATTAGCTGCTAATCTAAATGCTTGTGTTACCGTCTCAGTCTGGTGAGTGTGAAGATGGGATGTCAGCACGCCCAGGTCCAGTGAGCACGGTCGAGTGCAGTGCCTCTTTCCTCGCTCTTCCTTGACACTAACACAAGGAGGACCTCTCTTCCCCATCGGCACTGGAGCCGTTTCCTCTTCTTCATCTTCTTCCTCCTCTTCAGTATCCTCCTCCTCTTCCCCCTCATCTTCTAGCTCTTCCCGATCTAGGCTCCTGTGATTCTTCTCTGTGTTTGTCCTCAGTCCCAGGACTACAGCTTGTTCTTGGCTTTCTTTCAGAACCTGGTTCTCCTGCTGCAGTCTCTGCAGCACACTCCTAATCGGTGACAAACAGAAAGGTGAAGCCAGATAGACATTAGCACAAGGTAACTGTTAAAAGTTACTGAGCTACTTTGTCACAATTTTTGCTTCATACATAAAATGATGTCCTCTTAAATCTATGTGGGTGTCTTAGACAAAAACACACCTCATCTGAGCCACTGAGGTGTATCCGTCTCTCTCCAGTTGTAACTTTATTTCCTCAAGCTGGCCTTCAAGTGTCGTCTTTGCCTCCTTAAGCTGTTTTACATTAGTTCTCTGGGCCAGCACCTCCCTCACCAGCTCTCCAGTCACATTCTCAGGTCGAGGAGCCTTTGCAGAATAAAAAAAGTCAGAAAAAAAGAAAGCATTTTAATATGGTGCTTCAGCTGAAACTGAATGAACAGTGAAATCTACATGTTGGTGTTATACCTGAGGAGAGGCCAAACTTCTGGTTGTCACTTTATCATCATCGTCCTCTATGCTGTCTGTGAACTCGTCGCTGCTGCCGTCTTCGTCATTTTCCTGCTCCTCTTCCTCTTCCTCTGTGCTGAGCTCTGGAAACACAACAACCGTATAAGAACAATGTCCACTTGCTTTTTGTTCTTTTCTACAAAGCTGTATGCTTTATTTTTCTTCTTTTTCTTTCAATTTTAGGTCTCTCACTCTCCAGTGTCTACTGCCTATCCTATTCTTTCCAGAACTCTATCTGTACACTGAATCACCACTTTGGAAGTCATGGGACTGAAGGGAAATGTTATGTCATACATTGCTATCCAGCCAAAAACACAATCAAGTGCAACCCAGTGTGTGCACTGTACGTGTGCATATACAAAAGAGACTTTAAACTGAGACAAATGTAGCAGATTTGGGTGATTGATATTCACACAAATAAAAGGTTGGTGGTAATAGTGTATTGAGTATGTATGCAGCATATTATTTTGTTCTGTATTATTAAAGTTGTGTATATACACAAAAACACACACTCTTGGAAAAGCGAGTGAGGAACACATAAATTCATGTTGGTTTGCTGCCAGGAAGCAGAGGCTCAGTGGAAAGTGACTGGTAGGAGGAGTCAAATGAAAATACTTATATAATAGGATCTAATGATACACAACAGGCCCCTATGGGTGTGTATCTCTACAGTTACTCAGTGCATTGTTGGGTTAGGTCAGGTTTTTTTTTAAATGTCTGCACTCACAAACAAAGGATGACAATATATTGTACACCTCTCTGTGCTGCCAGTGAGAGAGCTGTAAATTCAGGGAGCTGCTGGGCCATTATTGTGCACCCTATAGAGCACAATATACACAATGTGGGGCCCCGTTTACATGTGGTGACACTGTTACTGTCACCACTCTCATGATGGGAACATGTGGAAAGTGGGTTATATTGTGTATGTGTGCACATTGTACACAATATAGAATATAATAAGTGAAACATGAGCTTCCTTAATTTGAGAATTTTTCCATGTGAATACCTATTTGGGCATTAGAGCAGAAGAGCCATGCACACATGAAAACCATGCCATGATCTCATGCATAAGGGAGAAAGGACATGAACAGAAACACTTTGAACTGGAAATGTCTGAGGATACACATTATAGCTTGATGTTGATGTTTAAACAGAATAATCTAAATCAGTTAACATTTCCTCATATGATCGTTTTGACTTTTAATGTGTGACAATGTTTCAGTGCATTTATGTGTTCATAAAAGTGCATAACAGGAAAATCCAGGGGACAACTAAGGAGACTGAGGATGACATGTAAATATTATTTCTACTCTGAGGAATGTTGATACAGATAAATACACAGAGGGTTGCTATCCGGGGAAAGAAGATATTTCAAGGAACAAGTGGGGAATTTCGGGTTTTAGGATATTAATAAAGTAAATTCCTAATTCAACACAATAAAGAGAAATCCATAACAGAAATGCCAAAAAAGCTAGCACGTCTTTATTTTCGTTGCATGTAAGACAAAAAAGTTGACAAGGATTCCACCTTCGAGGTTTGATGAGAGAAAGAGAGGGAACAAATCCCAAGGAAATGTTTTCTATGTATTCTAGATATATTTTGACCAAGTATCTGGCATTCACATATCATGTGATTCACAGAGATTACAGTACAGACTGTAAAATTTCTCCATATTATACTTTCCTGGATTCTTGGTACAAAGCTGAACTAAGGTTCAACAGATAAATACACATATTAATTCACCATAATGTTAAAGTAAGCAGCATTAACAGTATCACCTTAGATCTACTGTGGCTGACCTTATGTTTCATGCATATCTGTGAGACTACAATTTAACTACAACAAAGCAGGTTTAAGTCATGAACTTTGAAAGCCATCCCAGGTTAAGCTGAACTGAGGGAAGCTACATATTTTTGGATTCATTTGCTGAACGTTGTTAAATGTGCACATCCTGTTCACAAAAATGATCTAAAACAAATGATGGATGGTGAGACGTTTCACTGTAAGGCATGAGCTTGAGTTCCTCCACAAGACGTAACTTCACTGTGACAGTAAGGCTAGAAGAGTGACACCGGTGAGAGACAGTACACAGAAATGGCAATACAGAACAGTCACACTGCAAAGCAATACACAGGCAGTTTGTATAAATTATAAAAACATACACACACCACACTCACAAAATATATTAATAAATAGGGGTGAGTTGCACGTTGCCACTTCATACTATTAAGATTAATCTGAACAGGCTCCTGCTACTATGAGTAGTACTTGTGCTATCTGACAAAGCTGCCTGCAGACTAAGGATGAGATTTGGATTTTATTCGTTATTTGGATAGATAGTGACTCATTTGTTTCAAACTGTTTTCATGAAACCGACCGTAAGTGGCTACAGACAGCTTCATCTCACATGAAGAGTGCTAGTGTCACTCAGTGATGTGGTCAGACATAACATCATTAGTGACAGTGTTCTCTGCAGCCCTGCAGGCTGGACCCTGCCCATCCCCACCTCCAAAGTCGGGCTGCCGTTTAGCAGCCCTTTCCAGCACCAGGGCCATGTTCTGGTTCCTGGCTAGGAGCTCTTCCAACTGTCCACGAAGTGCCTGAACTGAATCAAGCTCAGTGTGGAGTGCCTGGATCTTCTCTGAGCTGCTGTAAGGTGGAGAACAAAGAGTCAAATCCAAAATACCCTGCGACTTACTGTATTCACAGGAAACTAGACTGTCAAGAGGCCTGGGAGCAGATTCCCTACCAGTCACTTTTGGTGTGAATGTGCGTGAGACTTTGGTATAATCTCTTCTCCGCCCTCAGGGCATCATTCATCTCGCTGTACTCTGACACAAGCTGCTCCAACGCATGCTAGATAAGAGTACCAGACACGATAGAGGAGAAATTAGATATACATGAATTCATAAGCATGCAGACTAAATGTTGTCTAACTCACTGGGAATTAAGCAAAATCATACCTGGTGACCGGCGCTGTCTTTTGTGGCCACACCTTCGCACTGTTTTTTTGCCAAAGATAGATGCAGAGCAGAGAGCTCCTTCTGAAGGGAGAAGACAGAAAAATATTAAGTGCAACGCTTTAATTTTCATTTTGTTTTTATGCGTCATTTCAGAGTTGGCAAATACCTGAGCTTCCCTCTCCTTCTTGAGTGCCAGCTGCAGCTCCTCCTGGAGAGCCTTCATCTCCGCCTCACTCTCTGCAGAGTGCGGTCGCATTGCCTCTTCCTGGCCTTGCATCAGCTCCTGATGAATGAGGTGTACTGTGAGGACTAGGTGTACATTGGGCAGAACAAGCACAAGATCCACTGCATTAAAACATACCTTGATAAAGGCTTCCTTCTCCTTGAGCACACTCTGCAGGTGCTCTGTCTCTCCTCCCATCTCCTTCTCCTTGTCCCACTTCAGTTCGCACAGCTCCTGCTCTCTTAATGACAGCTCTCTGCGGAGCTCTTGCACCTGGCAAGTGCGCTCACTAAGCACTATGGACAACCTGTAAGAGTAGTCCTGAGAGGAAAAGAGTGAAAAAGTTTAAAGCTTTTAACTCTCTTTTTGCTGTGCGCAGTCTCTCTGATGCATATACCAGCAACGTGGCCTACCTGCAGATGCTGGTCTTTGGAGCTCACAGTGTTGAGAAGTTCCTGGACATGTGCTTGGTGTTCATTTGACTGGCGGCTGCGGTCAGACAGCAGCTCCTGGAAGAGTTTCTCTTTCAATGCCAGCCGAGCCTTCAGCTCCTCCACCACCTCAGTGGGACCAGCATGGACTCTGGCAACAAGTGCAGCTGTCAGATCCTACAAACACGCACATACAGAAAGGGTTTGGTCAGCATCTGTTGTATTTGTCAACTTAAAAACATGTAACACAGGTTTTTCTTCCTGAGCTGGTTTTAGAGCTTTTCACAGCAAACAACTGCAAGCCATCCTAATAAAAGGAAAAATTATTTTGTTACCTGTATCTCCTTGCTGCGGCTCTGCAGGGCTGCCTGTAGCTGGTTAATAATCATGTCTTTCTCTCTGAGAATATTCCTCTCCTTCTCCTCGCTCTGCTGCTTCAGCCACTGCAGGTTTCTGTAGGCCTCCGCTGCCTGTTCTAGCTCCAGCTCTTTCCCCCGGACCAAAGCATCCAGACTCTGATGGTCATTACCACAGATATCGACGCCCAAAAAGAAAAACATAATAAGTATGAGATAATATTATTAATGCTTTCAAATACACTGAAGGACCTTTGACTAAATTTCTGACAGACAAGTCTGATGTGTTTGTTCTCTGCGTAATGAGCTTACCGTGATGGTCTCCTCGTTGTTGGACAGGATGCAGCGAAGTCTCTCCAAGTCTCGCTCTTTTTCCCTGAGGGCCAGCTGCAGTCTCCTAACCTGGCCCTCTTGCTCTTCCAGACAGCGATACTTGTCATCTATGGAGCGCTGCAGACAATGAATAAGGGGAAAAAAATCACAGTGCTGCTATTCCGGGTACCAATTCATCCTTACCCTGATATTCACCACATTACTTATAGTAAGACAGTAGATATGCTTTTCTCCTATCCCTAACAATTCCTGCATGATTTTGACTACAATGGTAGTGAATTTTTAATGCAGACCTATGATTTTATGAGGGATTTTGCATTGCTCTTTACAACTGCCTCTTTCGACGGCTGCAAACACCTACTTAGCTCTTTGTCTGGTTCTTTTCTGCTGAACCAGACAATGAATGATACAGTGATCTGCACACAACAATTGTTACAATTGTTGTTGTTGTTGGTAGTTTCAGTGTCAGTAAATTTTTTTATTTTTACATTTTTTAAACAAAGTTGTCATAAATTCCTGTTCCATGGTTCCTATCTGTGTGTGTCTCTGTGTGTGTGTTTTCAAGTTTTACCTCCAGAGCTTTGTCTCTTTCCTTAATGCGCTCCCTTAGTTTCTCCAACAGTGCATCTCTTGGTTCGGAGCTTCCTGCTGATCCCAACATGTCCGAGTACTCCTACAAATGTAAAGAGTCAGAAATCTTTGCCTGGCTTCATATCTGTGTACCTACATACTATATGTATGCAGAGTTGTTGGATTTTGAACGTTACCTGTAGCTGTCGCTCCTTGTCTTGCAGACAGCATTTTAGCTGTGCAATGCTTCTGTCTTTTTCCTGCACAAGTGTGTGTTTCTCTGCCTCGCTCTCCTTCAGAGCTGCTTCTTTGCCCTGGAGCTCAGAGCGAGTTTTCTGAAGGGCACACTGCAGGTCCTGCAGCACAGAGACAAGAGGTTCAACATGCTGCATTATTAATACTTGTTTGGTTTACTCATATTCACACATTGACAAACACACTAACCTGGTTGTGTTTTTCAGTGACCTCCTTGTGTTGCAGTGCCTCCTGTAGATCAGAGTTGAGTCTGTCCTTGAACCTTATCAGATCCTCACCTTGCCTCTGGCTCTGTCTCAGACTTCGCTGGCTGGCCTCTAGCTCCAGACCAAGGGAGAACAGAGAGCTCTGCACCGCCACTAACTCACCCTGCAGTTGGGCGAGTGTTAAGGACTCGCCAACTCCCTCTGAAGCCTGAAAAACAAATGAGAGCATACCCAGGTGAGACAAGCAGCATGTCATCACTTCAGAGTTTGCACCTTATGAACATCAGGTCTCACCTTGGTTTGAGCAAGCTGGTTGCGGTGAGCCATTTCTCTGAGCTTACAGAGAGTGGTGTTTTGCCCTTCGATCAGTTGGTACAGCTCCTGGGCCTTTTAACAGAAAGAATCATAGACGTGAGCAAATTTGCAAAGATATCTATAATTACAAACTGGCTGAATTTTATTATTTACTACAAAACAAATACACACCTCGCTGTCTTTAGTGCTGATGGACTCAGTCAGGCCCTGAATGGTTCTTTCCTGGCTCTGAGTAGCCTGGCGGAGCGAACGCAGCTCACACTCCATCTCATTCAGCTTTTCCTGCAGCTTCTACAGACACAGAAAGAGAAGACTTTCAGACGGTCATCTAGTCTCAGGTACGCTATAGTAAAACACACCCAGCCGTACTGAGGCCTTTTTCCATGGTCATACCATGTTGTTGGCCTCGCTCTCATGAATCTTGGCCTGCAGGGACTGGACCTGGAGCTGGGCTTTCTGCAACTCACTGACACACTGGCCAGCTGCACACTCATACTGGTTCAGTTGACTTTGCTGCTCCTCAGCAAGACTCTGGAAATAAGATGATAAGGTAAGAAGTGAAAATAAGGTAAAAAAACTAGATAAATTATACAGGTGTAGTAATCTGACTAAATAAAAGCAACAGAGAAAGTCTCTGGAGAGGTGTTTGAGTGTCTGTATACATGAGTCAGCAAGAGTCAGTGTGGCAATGTATTTATACATCAGGTTACTAATACCTAGAATTATCAAGACCAATATGTGGTGATAATGTAGCTGAGATTAACTGATTTACATGCTGATTTTAGCTACAGTTTAAAGAGAAATTATCTTGGTGACATAATTTGAATTGTATAACTGAAGCAGCCAACCAGCTTTGAGATGACAGTGGTCTGACATTGTGTGGATCACTTTGCCTCAAGCACTCTGAATGAAAATAGGGCAGTAGTGGAGCCACCCTGTCTTAATGTCCCTACATCTAACCTACTTTAGCCAGCAGCAGAAAGATAATACTCTGATCAAGAATTTGTTTCATTCTGGGAAAAATGCACATCCTACAATCACCAAGGATTTGAAGTTGACGATGCTTGCTTTTTATTACCACACACACAAACAGTGATGCACTTTTGTCTTACATACTAGAGCAGAAAATCCTGTGCTGCAACGTAGTTTATAGCAGGACAAAATGAGAGCCTAATCTCAGACTGCAGTCTGCAGCTTCAGAGGTCACTTTGGATCTCCAGCTACCTCAAACTCTCAAAGGCAGAGAATTATATGTTCACATTTTAAATGCTGCTTTTAAAAGATATTTCACACTTGCTAAATTCTGCTCTTGTGATGTATTCACACACACACACACAACTAATGTGTATACATACACACACACACCACTGCAGCTTACAACCTCTTTGCTAAAATGTTGCAGGAATGGCTGTGAGCTGAATTCATGTGACTAACAGTTGGATTATGCGGCTAATAAAGCTAAAAGATGGTAAGAATATTATTGTGTAGGCAGCCTGCACTGTTTGTATACTAAACATCAAAACCTGCCGGGCTGGTTCAGAGTGTTGCAGATGCATTTGCAGTGCACAGGAAAAGTCCACTACACCACAAATTGTCATACATCTGCACAGGCTTCTATTCATAACACTCCTCATCAAGGTTCTATACCTGGTGAGGAGGTGGAGGAGCACACTCTCTGTACAAATCTTCCAATAAATCATCCATGTCATCCAAGTTCAGATCCTGATCTGCCTCAACATCCACTTTAATCACAGGTGCCTCCAGCTCATGTACTGGTATGTGGTGGTGTCTTTCTCCATCTGGAGTTCCATAAGATATTTCCAAAACAGGATCAGGGAAGCTCAGCCTCATGCCTCCGTTACTGAAGCTCTGTCTGCGAAGAACTGGCAGCTTGCTCCCCTTGGTTTTCTGGACTGGTCGGTAGACAGCACAGCTCTGCAGTAAACAGAGGGCCAGGGACATGCTAGCTTGAGGTGAGGACTGACCATGTGGGGCTCCCATGTGCTCCTCAGAGAGGGAATCAGATATCCGGTCATCTATTGGTTCCCTGGGGGAGCACAGCAAGCCATCTGTTATTTCTCCAGGCTGAATGTATTCTTCGGCCGCATCCAGGGATGCTACAGATGGGCTGGAGCCGGCCCGTTCAGCTAGAGTGCGATCGCTGTCTGATGTCCTTGATGGGTCCTGGGAACCTGGGACCAGAGTTAGAGAGGAGGGAGGTTCTTCTGAATCTTCCATATGTTTCCTTTCTCCTTTCCCACCACCTACTCCTCCAATCACACTACCTCCAATCACACTGGCTGAATATCTGGTTGAAGGCCCACAGGAAATACTCCGTGCCAACTTCCTGGGCACCTTGCAAACAGCTTCATAGTCAGAGTCCGCCACCCGCCAGTATGAACATCCCCGACACCTCCTGGGAGCACTGGGCACATACTGCTGTGAAGCTGCCACCATAACCTCCGACTGTGGACCAGCAGGAGACTGAGGGTGGTGGTGATGGTGGCAATCCAGGCTGTCGTCAGCCCAGGACTCATACAAAGAGTAGACCAGATCATCCTGTAGCAGGGCACAATACTTTGCATGAGTGAGACCTGAAATGTCCACGATGCCATCCCCTGACCCTTCACTACCTCCACTGATTGTTACAGCACCGCCCTCCGAATTAGTTTTACGATAGAGGCCACTGATGCACTGCCTCAGCCGATGTTTCTCCTGCAGGAGCCGCTGCAACCTTTCGATGGACAGGGCCTCCACACGGGCGATGACTGTATCAAAGCGGTACATGCGGTCCAGCATGAAGGTGCACTTGGAGCAGGCGAACTCTCCTCTGCCGTCCCGGGAGAGATCTTGCCCCAGGGCATGAGACAGCAGCACCTGCAGGTTGAGTTTGGCGGTGGGGTGGAAGATCCATCTCCTCTGGTTACCACAGAGCTCCCGTCCACAGATGCGACACGTCTCCTTCATCTTGAGATCAAGCATTCCACAGGTTTATAATCATCTAGTTTGGAAAAACTGCCTTATTTATTCTAACGTGAGGACACGTAGATCCTTATGACAAATGTTATCCCTTGTAAACACAAAAGCATAAAGCCCATATTACACCAGAGCAAACGCATGCCTGGAGTAAAGCTCCTGACACCAGTTCTTACAATGGCATTGAACTGAATGGCTTAAACAGATGAGGTAGACGAGAAGAAGCGATCTGCCAGGTTTGTAGAAAATGGTTGCACATGTGGGTTTTGGCAGGACACAAAACATTGAGGTAAAAGCAGATTCATAGATGATCCTTAAAAAATTTCCATCAGCCCAGGATCACGGTTCATTAGCAGGAGGAGCAGGTGCACTGGGAATATGGCGCACTCTCCCACAAACACACTGAATCATGTTAATGACTGCATGCAGTATTTATCAGTGTGATGTCCTCACACGGTCACCAAACCGTCGCATTTCCCAACACCATCACTGGGCTGTCACCGACACACGAGCCGCACCGTGCGCTGACAGGTTCATCATGACCGGAGATTGGTAATAATCCGCTGCCCTATACACGTACGGGAGCAGTAACGGGCGTCCCGGGACAGTCCTCTCAGTCTTCTGCCAGTGTCTGTGTCCGAATAAGAGATGACTCATTCATTACAGGCCCGTTACCGGCAGCTAGAAAAGCAAACACGCACACAGGAATCAAACCTCTGTGCGGTCTCCTCCGGAAAGATAACGATGTGGCTGCCAGACCCAGACCTGCAGCGGCGGAGCGCACCATTCCGGGAAAAGGGGGGTGCAGAAGCCCGGTGCAGTCATACAGGGATGCTCACGGTTAAATATTCACCATGATTGCCCTTCACTACGACCACTTTGTGACTTATACCACAGCGTGTAACACTGACTTAACAGATATCAGGATAATCCTTGATTCACGAGTAAAGAGACAGAGCTTCGTTCCCCTGGGAGTCTGTGACTTCCTGTTGTCCGGTATACTAAGCTGTGTCCGCCTGACTGAACAGGTGAAATGCTCAGCAACACGACAACATTAGACGCTTTGAAAAATAATTCAACTGAGAGCATGCCAGATTTTATTATATTACAGTTCTTCAGTTTCTAATTGCATGGCTATATAACACTGCCACAGATTGTTGTACACGGTTTATAATGTACTTTTTAACATTTTGAATTATTATAATTATTCTATATATCTACGTGCATTGTAAAAAAAAAAGTATTTTCACTAGAGCTTGTCTGTAAAATTTCATGCTGTAAAAACGTGCAGATCCTTGTTTCTGTCTTGGCTGAAATTTTTCGCACAGATCCTGTCTCTGGAACAACTGGTTTTGGGCTGCGCTCCCGCCCCCCTTCTGTTTGCTATACCTCCAATGCAGGTAGACGCCAGGTGGGGTTACAGTGACATCATAAAGACCGGGTACATAGTAGCTACAAACTTCCAAGAACACACCGAAATATGTAGTATGTATGAGTATGGATGTAGTACCAGCCTCGCTCATTATTTAGTATTCAACACATACCTTCTTCAACCCTTGGCTCACAAACACAACAGACAGAACAACAGACAGCTGAGTTGTTGCTGAGCTGCCCCTCCGATATATAACACGCCATGCTGATCTAACATAACCATGCAATTTGAACATAATCCAACCTAATAAAACAATAAAATGCCTTTAAAAGTTTCACAAGCTTGTCACTGATTTGTACACACACACACACACACACACACTGGTTTGTCATTTTCTGTGAAGTCCCAGCTAACCCAGTAAAAAATAAATAAAATACTTTAAAATGGTAACACTTAAGTGTCTTCAAACATTCAACTAGACGCAGGTTTAGGTCACAGACAGTCAGAATTAGTCCCTCTTTGAGCTCGGTCTAATCCCGTTTAATCCAGCAGCCACAATCCAATTGTCTCTCTGATGTGCACACACATACCATTGATTTGCCTGACTAGCGCACATGTGGACCCCGCATTAGACAGCGATGGTCGGCAGATGCTGTGGTGGGTGGACATTGGCCAGAGCCACTAGGACGTCCCCCAAGAAAATGTTGGCTAGGGGTAAAATGTAGACTAGACCATTCATACTGGGGCTGGATTCTACAAAACAGGAAAATGTAAAAAAGCTGGTAACCCTCTAACTCTAACATATCCTTGGTGTATGTTTAGATAGAGTCAGGGGCCATACAAATTTGTGTTTTTTTGCATTAAAAGGGAAAAATTTTTATCACAAAGTAAACATTTGGTCCAATTTTCGGTTTTATAAACACTGGGTTTGAATATATATATATATTCACACATTTTCCAAGTTCACCTGCCTGATATAATGAATATCAATTAATTGTCGTGTCAGTTTTAACATATAGTATTACTTCAAACAGGTTGGATTACTGCTGTTCAAATTAAACATTTGATCTAAGTGGATTTAGCACATTAGGACATACAGTAATATCATAAGATTTATTTAATCTTAATAGGGCTTTTGGTTTCTAGGATGATTTTCCAGCATCACTATGTGTCACTATATGTCAAAAGCAAATTCAGGATTATTAATATAATTATTTTCCGTTATTGTTTATTTCAACAATGATTTGAGTAAAGTGGTCACACAACAAAGCCTTTATCATGCATGCAGTGCAAAACTCCATGTCCAACCATCCATATACGGTCATCTTCAAAGGAATTCTGCTGTTTCAAGTCACACATTGATTCGATACATCATTATTTATGTGTGTGAAAGTTGTGGGACCTTGTATCTGCTTCAAGGTCTCTGATTGTAGAGTTAGGTTAATTACTAGCCTGCTACTGGAGTAATTTTCACCAAATCACTTTGACTTATGAGAAGGATGCAGCTGAATAATAATTCTGAACATGAAGATCAATATTTCTTTATCTGCACATATTTAGTGAAATGGAAAGTTCATAAACACAAGCAGTTTGGTTGTTCACAGTCTGCAAATTACTACAAATAATTGTCTGTCTCTCTGTCTCCAGACATAGATTATATCTAAATGGCCTTAGTGTCAGGGGAACCAATTATGAGCTCCTTTAGAGGGTGTCTTTCTGAAACTACACAACTTGATATCAGTGTCGCGGGTTACTTAGCACTAAAGGTCAAACTGACCTATCGACAACCCGACTGAAACAAGACCTGCTAAACTGCTAACCAGCCAGATGCCTGCACGCACACACACATACACACACACACACACACACACACACACACACACACACACACACACACACACACACATCTGAGAGGCCCTGTGTTCAGGAAGAACATTTAAAAAGTACAATAATGAGGTTTTTAAAAAAGAAAATAATTCATAAGGCTGAAGA
>OMLM01015138.1:75696-111236 GCA_900302695.1 Helostoma temminkii | reverse complement strand
AAAAAAAAAAAAGAAAAAAAAAAAAAAAGTAAAATTATGTGAGAAAACTATTTCTACCTCCAGGAGATTATTTTAATTATAAGTTCCAGAGGATACAATTCTAGCAGCGAAATTAGCTGTTTTTTGCCCCCCAATAATCAAGCGACTATAAAGCAAGAATACAGAATCTCTTGATATGAAATAGTGTGCTCATTTCACACAGTCTAAAAAGATTGGACTTGTTCTGAAGTCTTATTCAATGGAGTTCAGTCAAAGGGCTGCAGAGTTCAGTGGTACCCGTGAATTCTTTCATTCCGTTAATGCCGTTTGCTTGAAAGTAAAGCTGTCTGAGAACTCATTGTCTGCTGCAGATATTTAATTGAAACAGAGTAAGGGTTTTGTCATTTGCACTCTCATTCTAAGGTTGTTTCCAATATTGTAACTTTCTGTGGAGAGTTGATATGAAGTTATTTCTTCTTTATAACAAAGTCTAAAGAAAATTGCAAACTAACAACCATGTGTTTTCATGCATATTTTAATTCTGTACAGCAAATAGTTAATGTTGTGATGAAAAGGAGATCAGCATGGATCCTGACTGCTTTCTTTAACAAACACAGACACACACACACACACAAAAAGATTAAATATGAAAAGGCCACCTTCCAATTTAGGAGCAATACTAGTTTCAGCATTTTGTTTGTTGAATTTTTTTTGTGCTTTTATGTCAAGGATGTGCAAGATGAAGATCTTTAAATCAGCAGAATATGCACTGTGTTCTGTCCCCACTTGACCTACATGTCATCATGTTACAAAAGCAAACAAAGTTACCATTGCAGTGCGTTATTCTGTTCTACTGCACCGGTGTTCAAATATAACATACTCGATGACTTTGAATATTAATGTAGGTGAATGAAAAGAACAAAATAAAACAAACATGTTTGGAGATTTACAAACAAATTTCTAATTAATAACATTAATTTTTTAAACTCATGGAATAGGTTTTAAATAAGCCTCATGAGCCCGGAGGGCAAGAAACTCCTGCAACACATTAATGGCAATGTTAAATTTAAATTTAAATCTACAATATGCAACTTTTCGCCTTCAGGCAGAGAAGTGAAATGCTACCCCTCTAAACTCCTAACCCCCCTGTGCTGCCAGTTCATGCCCCAAACAGTCATTCATCCTGATGAGCTGTCAACTTTGAAACCATATCCAGCCTGAAGCTATGGTAGCTGGAAAACCGAAGTCCTCATAGGCACTGTGATTAACACAGATGATCTGTACTACATATGTTGTGTCTTTTTCTTTTCAGGCCAGTGTTTTCTTGGTTTTTCTTTGACCGTACATCCTGTAATTATGTTACTTCAGAGGTATTTCAGTTTCACCTTGAAAGACAAACCCGCTCATATTTTTGGCTAGATGTGGTAATCCATTTTGTCAGGTAACTTACCTAATGGGTTACCATGTGCACCTCTTCAACCAAATGCAGACTAAGGTTAATTTGGGTCTGTGTTTATCTCCTCAGCATTCGTGTTGGCTCTGACCCATAATGGCACTGCAATGCTCTAGCCATGTGACCCCTCCATCAAAATAAAAGCTTGTTAACATGATACATTTAGACAGATTTGTAATTAATTTAAGTTCATTGGTTTTTAATTTCAAAGAAATTAAAGATTATACTCTGTTTGAAGGGTTAAAAAAACACAGGTCTAGAATGTGTCTGTAAATGATCATGCTAAAAAAACTGTACAGATCCTTGTGTCTGCCCTGGATGAAACTTTGCACTCAGAGCCTATCTCTAGAACAACTGGTTCTCAGCTGCGCTTCCCCTTCCCTGACATGTATCTCATATGTAGGGGATCCCCATATTGGGTTACGCAAAGCGTCATAAGGATGGGGTACAGTGTCCGTACTTTTTAAAATTCAGTATGAACTGAATGAAACATATCTAATTAAATAATGTATTTAGAGGTGGATAGCTTATTTTTATATTCCTGTCTATATGTTGAAATGACATCCATATATACCAACAAGTTACAAAGAAAAAGGAAAATTTTTAATCGATTCTTGGAAGCTGACTAAAAACAATTACCCTGCCTCTACAAGAAGTCAATACAAGCTGAGATGCAACATACTGTAGAAAGTGTAAGTGTAGAAGTGTTCATTTCATCATGTTTCTGGCACACAATGGTAATCAATATGGGAGTAGGGTGATTGATCATACAAAGACTGGATCATAAGCACTGAAAGGAGTAACCCAAAATAAGGTCACATATTTGGATCTCATGAATCTTCAGACTGGCATCAGTCCTTCCTTATACAATAAATGTGAGTTACATTGATTTATAATGACTACTGATATTTCGGGCTTTATATGCAGTACAGCCACTGTACACTAAATACAAAAAAGCCAGAATGAAACAGGATGACCGATGTCCTATGATGTTATGTTGTCTGACTCATTTAATTTTCAGTTGTTACAGTAAATTAAACTTTTGTGTGTTAAATACTAAACATTCTTTTTGTGGGCTAACAACAGTGACCAAAGTGGCTGATTATGACTAATTAATGATTTTCATCAGAACACTGGTGTGAATATTTATAACAATTAATGTTATCATACACATGAATATGTGCAAGGTTCAATAAGTAAGGTGTTTTCAGAAAGGATGTGGTGGACGTTACATTTGTTTTTCGCGGTGCAAGAGTGCATGAGCTCGTCCTATCTGAAAAAAATAGGCCTCAATAAAATGCTAAAACACCAAATTATGGGTTTTAAAAGTTTAATAGAGCTCAAGAGAAGCAGTACAGTAGAAGGAGGCTGGAAGAGGGCCTTGGGAGAGAGGTATGTCTGCTGCCCTCCCTTTAGTTAGGTGGTGCTCAATGAAGTATATTTAAACAAGTGTGCCCAGTGCTGGCATCTTTCACATGGTCTCTGGTGGGGTAACAGAGACAACAGAGGAGGAAAGCACAGGTAATGCTTCACAAGCACACATCACCAGCAGCTCACAGTGATACCAGAATGATGAAGGTAAACAGTCCACAACCCAGAAATCTAAGTCTAAGAGTCAGTTAAAAATAAGCTCCACAAACAACAGTCTAAGAGCTTCCAATCCAGAAAATCTAAACACAAAGAAACGAAGGGGAACTGAAGATTCAGGCAAAACAGGCTTACTGTGGCAGTATATATAGTCCGTGGCACAGGTGTGGGTAATAAGCTTGATTAACTTAAAGAGTAGACAAACAGTGAGAGTGAAATCTGGATGTTAAACAGGAAGTGGTTGAGAAGGAAACACAAAGATGATAAAAACATCAACATAATAATCGCCCAAAACTGAAAGTCAAGTGCGATGTGACTAAAATGTATAAGAATATAAATAATAATGTGGTATTTATTTCATTTAAACTGTAATAACTACAAATGTAAATGTAAGTGTAAAAGCATTTAAACTGATCATCTTAAGTTGACGCCAGCGAAATCAAACCAATTAAAACAATTCTTTTACTTTTCTGATTCTGCTTCTTTGTTGTTGTTTTTGGATTTTGTTATTTCTGTTTTAATACAGTTCAGTTCAGTTAAGTGTATTTATAAAGCACAACAATAATAATACAGCTTTATCGGATTATATAGAAAACACAACAAATCCCACTTGAGCATCACTAGGCGACAGTGGTGAGAAGAATCTCCCTGTAACAGAAGAAACCTCCAGTATTATCTGGCTCTTGGTGGGCGGCCATCTGCCTTGTGTGGTTGGGATGAGTGGAAAGTGGAGAGAGAAAAGAACACGCAAGAGAACAACAACACACAGCAGACAAAACACTGGGCAGGTTGGTTGGGCCAGCAACTGCACAGAGGAGACATATAGCTCCAAGGCTGGGGATACCTGCAGAAAGGAACAGAGGGAGAGAGACAAAGCACAACTATGGGAAAAGAGAAGACACAAACTCTGGCTGCAGCATTTTAGATTAACTGAAGCCTTTTTAAGGAGTTACTGGGACATCGTAGCACTGAATTAAAGTAGTCCAGTCTAGAAGTAGCAAATGCAGGGACTACTTTCATAATTTTGGCAATATTTATATGATTACATATGAAGAATTTAAGATTTTTATTTTATAATATTATAGTATAGTCTTTCCTCTTTGCCATCATTGAGTTTACAAATCAAGCGAAAAGCCTGGATCTGTGGAGATTTTCATGCATTAGCCTTTCATACAGTCCAAATCTTGGCACATGTCCGGAATGTTTTATATTTGTTTCCAAGCTCACAAGTTGAATAACTGACCTGGGGTGTTTTTATTGAGAACTTGTTGTATTTGCTCAGTTGGACTGGATGTTTATCAAATTGTGAAATTGAATTTTTTGGATCAATAAACAAAGGCAGTTGAAATATTTTCAGATGGGAATGCACATGACTGTAGTTTAAAGCAGCTTAGATTTCCCTGAGTAACACTTTGAGTAGATAAGAACTCATCTCCAAACTTAAAGTTTTCTCCTCGCTTCTTCCCTCTTCCTTCTACTCTCTCTCTCTCTCTCTCTCTCTCTACATATATAGGCTACACGTGTGTCTTGCTCTCTTGTGTCTATACAAAAACACACCATACACACAGATAACTTGCAGTTACTTTTACAAAAGATATTTTTTTCTCTCAATTTCTCCCTGGGTTTTCTCTTTCAAATTCCTCTTGTGTGTTTTCTGTCTTTCATGGTAGGTTGAGCTTTTCTGGCATTGTCAGGCTTGTTTAAATTTTTAACAAGCAAGGAGAAGATACAAAGAGAGTGAAACGAGGGTAGAGTCCTTCATCTGAAACTGAAGGTATATTTCCCATGAAATGTTGTGCAGTGACGTGGAATAGTCTTTGCCTTTTGTGTTTTCCAATGCCATTGGCCCCTTTTAACCAAATTGTAAAATCTATGCATGCTTCAGCTTTCACAGTCTCGCTTGTTCTACCAAGAATAACTATACCCAGGTGTCTCTTATAAATTTCTTTAAATGCAATGTTGTTAGAGAAGTACCTCTGCTATATGCAGTGGGTTTTTAAGCTTAGGTTTCATATGCTCAAGGGTGTTAAAGTCTCACTAAAAAGAATTATGTTAATCAGTAACAATTTTCCGTTATGCCCCACACATGCTTTCCTTGATTGAAATGTAATTGGGTAAAATCATCAGCGGAAGATGTTGATCATGGATGGCCCAGCAGAAGCAGCACCGTGCTTTGTGTTGTCTTTAACAAGAAGTCATCTAATTCTGTGACAGGTGTGAAGGTAATTGAACGCTGCCAGACATCAAAAGGCAGTGAAGAACATGAACAACAACAGAAAACAAACACAGACAGCCATGCAATGCTGAAATTGAATTCAGTGTCAGACACGCTTACATAAACAGTGCATAAATTATTTTTTTTTTAGGCCTAAGAAAATTATATGGACATTTTCCAGGACAGAGAAGCTACCATTGAGGACACTGATCACATGTGCTTTGTATAATCTTTTGGGCCTCTAGGGGTTTTTTGGGGTAGGTTTACAGTCATGACGTTAAAAAACAGACTTTTATTTGTTATTTTGTGAACTTTGGAAGAACTTATACTTGCATGTTGGAAATCAGAACATGAATAAATAAAATCTAAATTAGACTAAAGAGCATGCAATCATGGTATAGCAGATCTTGTTCCTAAAGGCACAGTGGTGCTCTGTGCCAAAATGCCAAAAGGCTGACGCTATGCAGGCACAATATAAATATTTATTTATACATTTTTTAATGTAAGTTTAGTCAGTTAGCATGGTATAGTTTAAACTCACACAGGTATGAATGTCATTAGCTTTGCAGCTATGTCAAAAACTAAATTACTGGATAAATATTGATATAATTACAGGCTTACCAAAGTGATTTATTATTAGTGATATTATATTATATTTATATTTATTAGTGAAACCACGATCATCTGTCTGATGGTGGCGCTATAGGAAAAGTCAGAAGATCCAGAATTTGACCTCTCGGAACCATGAATATGTGGTAGCAACACGTCCTGTAGCTGATGAGATACTCTTGTCTGGACCACTGCCAAATGTTGTAATACAGGTTGGGTATGTGATGGGCTTTGACTCCTTCTTTTGCTATTTCTAAAATCTTGGCTACAGTCCTGTCAGTAGACACAAATTACTTTAATCCAAAATTGCAAATACACAGTAATCACATATACAAGGTAAAGTAATACTGTGACCACACATGCAATGGAAGACAGAGATAGCAAACACTCGGCAAACACTCTCTGTGAAGATATTTTAATTATGGCTGCTTGTTTGCTTTTAAGACTTAATTGCAGCTAAAGGATCTTATAATAGAAATTGAATAGAAATCTACGGTCCCTATGAGATGTATTTGAGAGCATGCCAATTTCCAATGAAACACAGGCAATCAGAGCGTGTTGGCAAACTGGCTCCATCTCCTGGAGGAGACAAGCGACGGGGCTCCACTGAATAAAGCTCCATCTTCAGTTCATTATGTTGGTTGCTGAATGCTTAGTAGAAGTTAAGGTGTCCTTTACAAGAATGTACATAATGAATATATTTCACTAAAACTATATATTTGATACAGCAAATGTCACTGACTTGTCAGGCGTAAAACAAAACTATTGTTCCTTAATGAAATGCCACTAATAGTAAGTGTTGAAACCAATAGTTTCACAGTTTGATGGTAGTGTACTTTGGTTTTAGCTTAAAGAAATTCAATTCCATTTGTGAATGTAAATGTGGAGCAAATAAACATCAAAATAACTACTTACTAGAGTTACTAGAAAAAACATGTACATTAAAAGCAGAGCAAGCAATAATTTGGAGTAATAAACCATAGTAAAAATCCATTTGTTCTATGTGTTTGGGGATTTTTGCAATTGCACAGAAGCATGAATTGGTCATCCATGACCAGTAATCATGTCCTGTCTATTAGACTGTGCTGCTGGGAAATAACACAAGGAAAAGAGCTATGAAATTCCCAGAATTACCACAGCACACTTGTCACAATCCAATTACTTTGTCTATGTTTGCAGCAGATCTCCATCCTTCTCCTCCCAGATTTAATTCGTTTCCTGAGGTTAACACCTTATTATTTTCACGACACATTCTGTAACCTGGACCTGAATATGTCTTTGCCCTCTCAAAAACCTAGAATTAGAGAAAGAAAAAGGAATATTAAATTCTGACACATATTAAAATGTCAACACTTTGATGCCTGAAATGGTATATGCTCCGTATTGAATACAGCAATGCCCTGTGTGGCTTCCAACATATTGGATTTTCCAGTGGGGAAGCAGCATTTATATTCAGCTGTTTGGTGGGGTTTAGAAAACAATGACTGATCCTTATTGTGCATTTTAAGCCGGTCTCTCGCCTTTAAATGAATTCATTTAAGTACTTTGTTTGCCAAGAAGCTGTGAGTTACAGCTTTTCCACAATGCATCTGCCACAGTCCAAATTTAACTGAATAGCTGGAAGGGAAAGTGCTCAGGTTCAGGACCTTACATGGAGGTGCACCCAACTTCAAAGCACTACCACATTTTCTTTCCTTTAAGAAACAAAAAGTACAATATTTATTCACCCGTGACACAAAATGTCTACACTATGTCTGCACTGGGTTGCAAGCTTGATCAAACCGTATTGATTCACTTTTCTTCTTTGGCGTTGATATTGTTGCTACCCAAAAGTCTCACTTTGCAGCCTATGTTCTGTAAGAAAAACTCCCCCCCCCCAGTGTTGTGAAAGTCCCACAGCCTTATCAGTTGGATACTGTTGTCTCATTTATTTGTGCCACAGTTTGCGAGTATAATACAAAAATTTCCTTTTGTTTGTGAAGTGTTTCTAAAAGACCCTTGGGTCTTTGTCTCGCTTGCAAAATTTGCATTCCTTTTATTCTTTCAGTTTAATGTACATGCAAATAAACTAAACTAAATGAAATATATTAAAATAGTAGGAATAAAGCACAGACTGCCCAAGAGCGCTGAGCACCCTCTGAGCGTTTATTCCCAAATGTGATCTTAGCTTCTTTGCTGGTTTGTTGTGTAAAACCTTCAAAATAAAATAACTGCTTGTAAACAAAAAGAATAGCTTGAACTGCATGTGCGTGAGGAAACAGGATGGTTCTGAGAAGGTGCAGCCACATGTCGTATGTCCATATGGTTGTTCGCTAATGATACTTGTACAGGTTTGGCTTCAGAGAGAAATTCTAAATCACTGTAACCCAGAGAATCTAGTTTCTTGGCACACTGGCTGAGGAAAAATGAGGATACTTCATATGCATCCAAATTTCACTTGAACCTACTCAGCTATAGTGGCTGTCGATGTCACGCAGCCAGTACCATAGCTGTTCACCTTGAGGGGTCCCTGGGAGATGGGCTTCTCTGGAGCTAACTGATATGGACTGTAGCCCAGTTTCCTTTTGGCTAATTAGCTTGGCTACAATACCAGTGAAAGACCTTATCAGTTTCCAAGCCGCCTTCTTTCTGTCTGTGGGTTTTCCTTTTTTTTGTTTTGTTTTTTGTTCTTGTGAACGTGACAGGTTTTCTCTCTGTATGTACATGATAGCAGAATTCACATATGTTCCTGTAGCACACGTGCTGATTGTGTCTTTCTCACATTTCATACACAAAGAGAACCTATTACACATAGTAAAACCCTCAAGCTAAGTTAAGCCACCAGAGATTTCTCGACTAAATGGAAAATTTAGCAGAATGTTGATTGAAAATACTGAAGACACACCGGAGCACACAAAACATTTCCCACACACTCCTACTAACTTTGACATGACAGATTATGTGTATTCAATACAGGGCATGCATGTGTAATGCTAAATGTAAAAGCAACTGTTCTGGCAAATACTCTAATTTTCTTTCTTGCCAGTAATTAGATGGGAACAGCTCTGCTACACTGTCTCCAAATGTAGTAAGTAAATATGTTGCCACCAAAGTGTAATTGGAAAAACAGTTTAGCCATGTATGAATGTAATTTCAAGGAGATGATGAGAAAATCAGCACCACTCCCAAATGTATACCCCATGAATACTGAGCCAAAGCTAGCAGCCAGTTGGCTATCTTAGCATAAAGACTGGAATCAAGGAGGCACACACCTTGGCTGGAGTCGTCACCATGATAATTGGTTTTGTTACCTTTGGGCACAGACAGGTGAACTGCCTCTAGTTTATATGATGTTCATACAGTATCCTTTAAATGTTGTATTTTATTGAATGTCTCATTTGTCTTTCTCCTGACAGCTGTGTACCTGCCTCATCCTCTCTGGACTGAAATACTCCTGCAAGTAACATTTACTGTATGAATTTTCTTCATTGTGCTGAATATCATGTGCAAACCTTATTCTAATTCATGTAATCCCCAGAGATGGCACAGGCCCAGCATGCAGCCATTCAGAATGCACCAGTGCCCTCAAATGCCTGCTCAGTCCCAGAACACAGACAGTTATGGGCCTTGGGGTAATTTCACACTCTGTTATGATTTTGTTCAGAAATAATGTGGGTTTGGAGAGAAGTTTGGATTGACTTCAGAGAAAAAAGCATACTGGTGTTGCAAAAATTGCAATTTATTTGAGTCTAGCTTTGATACCCTAGCAAGACCACTGCATGTCAAATTAATGCAAATGTGGTTACATTTAAGTTGAATTATGGTGTTTACGACTGTGCATTGACAATAAAGCTCTGTGTTTAGTATTTGCACATGGCCTGAGACAAGTCACTGGTCTGCTCCATCTAATGGAACAGTATTCTTGCAATAAGAGCCAGTTACTGCGTTGTATGTTTTAAATTGACAAAAGGCATTTGAAGGAAGACACCTGGCAAATACAGACTCTTTAATGTGTCCTTAATGTGTTTCTTTGCAACATTAGACTACAGGGCATCATAGGGTGACACATGTACGCAATAACAGCTGACTAAAAGATGCATAGGGCGATATAATAGCTTCCATGACCATTAAACTTTAATAAGAACACATAACGAATGACGTTAAACATGCTGCAGGTTTCCCCCTGGTCCCAGACCACCAGACACACAGATTAAATTTCTAAACTAGATTGATTTGCACAGACAAGACCAATAGCTTTAATGTGATAATGCATCCTAGGTCAGTGTACTGTTGTGGTGTTGGAGAGAATGACTGTGGTCACAATTACGTGAGTGGCTTGCAGTTCGCCAGACAAACAACACCGAATTACCACCAAGCAAAGGATGTCAGGGCAACCTAATGCTTCGTCATTGAAACCCATCTCAATTAAGCTGCAGCTGGACAGGTGCCTGTGAGTTGACTGATTAGGTCTTTTACCCTCTCAGTGGGGCGATGCTCCTATATTCCCTGTGGAAAGCTGGGGATACTGAGGAGCTCTAAACAGAATTTCCTTGTTTTGCCCAATAAAGGGGAAAGACACTTAGAGACTCCTGAATGTAAAAGTCAAGTCCTCCCTGTTGTGATTATTGCTACACTCTAAACTACTTAACTGATCTGATCATTGTTTTGCTATTTAAGAAACATGTTTGTGCTGTTATAGAAAGCAAAAACACTGAAATAACATCTGTCTTTAACTTTAACAACTTTTTCTCCACTGTTGACAACAATACAGTACGTCCATATTCATTTTTTTCCACCAAGTATTATAATTGGAAGTGCAGCAAGAATAATAAGTCATCGCTCATTTAATATTTCTTGTGGTAACAGCCACTGATACGTGATGTCGTAAGTGACATCTGACATCAGTGATTTTCAGTTTTGTGCTTATTGCAACTCTTGTTTTGCTACAGACAAACACAAATAAATGCTCTAAATGTTATAATCCATGCAATGGAGATTACCACAGTTGATGACAGCATTCTGGAAGCTGTAAACACTTGACACATTTATTATGTAGCAGCTAACAACACCATATGATGCTGTATAACAGTATAGTTGGGGTTAAATAATTTCTTAGGGGAATATTTTCAGCTCTACTCCTTACCACTCTGTTTAAAGGGGCAAGGTGTCGTGGAGTAAGATTGAAGATTAATATAAGTCACGTTAATAAGTATTAATAATAAGTCATAAAGTGCAATTGTATTTTAAAAAATGGAATTTAAAGATTATACTGAGTTGGCTACAGTTTAATTTCATTGGGCAGGGAATCCCAAATCCAGGTGATGATTCTGAAAAGGTTTGTATAAACTGTTCACTCTGTCACGGCTCAAAATAGAGGTAAATAGTGTGGGGAGATAGCAGAAACCTTGATATGTGTAGCACTCTCCCTGTTAAAATCCCCACTGTCAGGTGAAAAGCAGCGGCTGGCAAGTCCACATGCATTAGAGAAGGCAAATGGGCAGTCTGCACCCTGCCAAGGTTTACTGAGGGAATGGCAATGACAGGGACTGAGATTCACACTGGGAATTGGTGACAAAATCTTTATCATTTTCTTGGAAATTGCACTGTAAATGAAACAAATTGCTGTTTGGTCACAGCCAAGATAGAGGCACACAGAGGTCTTAATGATGCTAAATATCAACACTACAACTGCCAGACTGAAATAACAGTCAGATACCATTTGTGTTGTTACACACATAGTGTATGTGACAGAGGTTAGGTGGCATAAATGTTCCATTTTATGAGTTTGGCTGATGGGTAGACCTTATCCCACATCAGATATAAGGGGGGCAGTTTCACACTGCTGGTTCTTAATCACAACCTGAGCATTTTTCCTTCAAGATGTTGGATGGATAAATTCAAGCTGTTATCCATGCTGGTTCCTGACCAGCAACATACTGAATAACAGCCATTATCTGTTAATGATCTTGTTCATCTGCAAAGTAACATATCTACTATTAGTAAACAATAATAATATAAAGTTATTCTCTATTGGATACATGATAAATAATGATAGAACATGTAGGACAAAAATTATATGCTTAAATAAACAGCAACCACAAATATTCTTTATAGGACATACATGTAGTATCAAGATGGATTACATATTATTTTGAATGATTTAAAGTTTAAATTTATCAATGTAAACAACAAGAATTGTGAAGAGGTGGTAGGGGTTCATGTCAGCTAAGTGCCTGACTGTGATACCACATATCTGAGCTTGACTCAGATCCAGTCCCACTTGTGGTTGGGCTCAGGCAACACAAGCACTTTGGTTAGTTTAGTTAGAGGAAGTCTGTGGTTTTGTTTAAAAAAGTTTGTGCCAGAAGTCGCTGTCATACAGTAGATGCAGTATGCTGTTGAGCCTTGTCCTGCTGAAATATGCAAAGCTTTCTGTGAAAAAGATGCTGTCTGGACAACATGATATGCAGGCTCTGAGCACTGTTAACAAGCCAGAGGGTCCCTCTCCTCTTTAGTCTAGAGGACACCCATTGTTTCCAAAGAAAACGTTGGATTTTAATTTGTCTGACCACAGAACAGTTTCCACTTTGTCACCAACCATTTTAAATGACAGGTATGGCCCAGAGAAGATGACAGCATTTCTGGATCCTGTTCATACTGTATATATCTTCTTCTTCGCATGACAAGTTTTACAATGTACAGCAAGGTGTGTTCACAGACTGAGTTTTGGAAGTATTCACAAACCCATGCACTGAGGTCCATCACAAAATCATGCCTGTTTTTAATGCAGTACTGTCTGCGAGTCAGAAGGTCATGGATCCTTTCGGCCTTGTCTCTGGGGCACAGGGGCTCCAGATTCTGAGAAACTTTGAGATTTACAAATCCTTGCAGTATGTGTTCTGTAGGTTTTACAAAGCGTCCCCTTCAGCAGCTTTTTTGTAATTGTTGTTGTATGCTTTTGTGTGACCTTCAAAGGAAAGGCTCCTAAAGTTTACCTGATACCCCATTTCCAGAAAAAACAAGAGCCTGGTGCCATTACACACAGTGGGATACACTGGCATAGAGCCTTGAACTCTGAAATACACAAAATAAGCCTGCACATAAAAGCTAAGTGAGCAGCCTCAAGAGCCATGTACCTGTCCAGTTGTCATTTCAACCTTGTTCATCCCCTCATGATGGTTTTTTTCATAGTCTCTTACAACTGCACCATCCATTCAGTCATGATGTCTGTACCCTCATAGGACAGCAGGGTGACCTGGTGGTTAGAGGCCTGAGTCTGAGCTGCTGCATCCATCTGTACCCATGTGTCAAAGTAGGCTTAAGGTAGACATTGAAGTATTACTTACTCCTGTGGCATGGCAAACTGCTGACTCTGCACTGTTCTTCCCTTGCAATTTTTAACTGTGTTCTTTGTTAACTTAGATTACAAGGATTAGAGGAAGAACAAGAGAAGGAAGGAGAGGATGTTGCTTTTTGTAACTTTTGTGTTTTGAAATTAGCGTTTTCTCAAAACTTCATTAATCTTAAATAATAGAAATATAAGTATGGTAAAATATTCATATAAATTAAATGTTTTATATTTCTTTTTTTTTTTTGCTCAAAACAGTTACCAAAAAATTCAGCTTGGTCAAGACAGGACTTAAACTTATCCTTCTTCTACCCCCTGTTTGTCATAAAACACCCCATTTTTCTTCCTGTAGAGATTATTTTTAAATTTTTCAGATGAATCAAAGTAAGCAGAGTTGTGTATTTTTCCCACCACACATTGTAATAAAAGCCTTCGCCCTGGAGGCAGAGCTTGTGTTGCCTTATGCATTCAAAGCAGCTTGTGAATGTGTGAATAAGTATAACACCAGACATTTTCCATTAGTCCATCTTTTTCATGTTTTTTTTTTCTCTCATGCTGGCACTTTTTTTCTGTAGTACCTGGAAAACCCATTTTAAAGTGTGTTGTGTTAAGTTGAAAACTAATTTTTGGATTGTAGAAAAATAGTGTGGTTAAAGTGACCTGTATTAACAGTAACCAAACTTTGCTCCTAAACTTCACACTGTAGCATATGCAGTACTTAGTGAGTAGTGTAAGGTCTCAGGTTCAGTTTCAGAATTACATTTTAGCAGAGGCCAACACAAGCAGAGACGTCACACCAGCAGAACAACCATGATATAGTCTTTCATGCTCTTGTAACTCTGTAACCTTTACCTCTAAGAATGCCTGGGGAGGAAGGAAAGTGTTTCAAGTTAACAGCCCTGAGTTCAACTGCATGCCATGTAAAAAAAAATCAAAAGACTTCGAATCAGAGCACATGCAGTCCCCTCTGATATTCACTCAAAAGCTTGAGGTTCAAAAATGCAAGTAAAGATGTGAAAATCTTACGGAAAAAAATGGGAAACCTAAAGGAGCAAGTTGACTCATATTACAATTGTATATTGCATTACAGGTTCTTTGTGAGCATATAATTTCTATAACCAGTGAGTTTTCTTCAAGTCTTCTCCTGTCCTGGTGGCATGACAGCTGATATAAATATCAACAGAAAATCCTTAAACAGTCCCACTACATTAAATAGAAATCCTTCTCCTTTGGCCACAAAATGCATTCATGGCGTTTAAACGAGTTTCTATTTCCATGAGTCTGCAAATAACCACAAATCCTATCTGCTGCTTCGGTGAGCGCCACTGCCAGTGGAGCAGTTGTGGGCTTTCTCTGTTCATCACTCCACAAATTAGACCCTCAGTTCTACTGTAGCTTCAGGATTGAATTGCTTAAGTTCAGAAATAACAAATTTCGCTAACATTGATGCCTGGTGTCAGATTGCAGGACCACCTGGCCTTACCATGAAATATACTGATAAGGTAAAAGTTATGTTCTTTAATTGATTTCACTCCCATTTCACTCTTGACGGGAGATGTAGATGGAATCATTTTTAAGCCTGGTAAAATGGTGGGAAAGGAACAGCAATGTTGTATTAATATCTTGTGCAGACAGGATATGTGAAATCTAAGGATCAGAAACGAACAAGTGGACGCTACTTTAATAAATAATTTTTAATATTTGTTTGGGATTATTCCTTGGATTATTGTAGGTCCCTTTCTCAGATTCATTTTTACTTCAGTGTAGAATAGCCATTTTCTGGACAGATACCAAAAGTGAACTGGAATACAATGGAAACGTGCCCTCACATGGAATCTGGAGCTCCCATAAGTTTTTCTTTGTGATGTTTCAAGCATAGACCTTTCTCAGGAGATACTGTGTTATGTGGAAACATAAATCATATTTCTGTTCCTGCTTTTCAGTGGGCCAAATAGGATATGTTTTAAATATACAATTCTAATTTCTGCACAGTTGTTTTTCACAAAGTTTTTTTATATATGTAATTGAGTTAGTTGCGTATTTAAAGGTCAAAAACATAGACTGGAGGTTAACATTTACCCCAACATAAGTCTTTGCTCAAAAATGTAATTATTATTTTACCTATTATTGTTTGAGTTGAATGTTTGACCTTCAGTGTGCACAACACTAGAATGTTTTTTTTTTCCATATTGATCTGAAGTTTGAGATGTACTTTTTATGTATAAGCATTTGTAAAACATTACAAAACAATATGCAACTAACACAAATGTGATGTGAATTGCTGAAAACCTCAGGACAAATACAGTGAAGATGGACTTCTCAGTGAAGTAAGATTAAACACTTTATGAACAAACAATATTTTAGTTATCATTCAGGCAGAGTATTTATATTTTGTACATGTCTGGAGGGGATCTTTTCTTTCTACAACCACAACCTCTATGTGCTACCAAATACAATGAGATCCAGTGCTTGAAAACAGCTACTAAACAGACCTTGATTAGACCACAGATTAGTTACCCAGTTATCTTGGTCTTTCTGATCTAGTGAGTAGTAATAATACTACAACTGAATAGAATAATATAGTCGAATATACCATAAGTGTTTGTAGGTTCGAGAATTACCTATGGAACTGCAGTAAAGCTGTGCAACTTACTATGTTGCATGACAGTGTTTTAGACTGTCTCGTTATACCAAATATGTGAGCTCATATCACGAATACAGTGCTTCATATTAAATATTCCAGAATGATTGAAAAAAAACGTTGTAGTGGTTGCTGCTCACAGAGAGGCGGTATGAACAGACTCTTTACACACCAGATGCACCCTCAAGTGTGTGGGGACATAATCAGTGAGAAATCCCTCCCCACGCACACTCTCAAATCCACCATCTGGCTGATGATACAGGTGGTTTAGACAGAAGTCAAAATATTTCAACAGTCACCTCTTTCCCCCAAGCTGTTCCACTCCTTGTCTGTCGTTGTTCGTGTTATTATCCGTCATTTGAACGATAATGACATTATTACATTAACGTTAAAATGGTTGATTGTGGGTTGTTTTTGGAAGTAAAATAAAAAACATTGCCCCTAAGCACTTGTTTATAGAAATGTGCACACATTTTACTCAACAAAATTCTGCAAATGATGGAAAAAAGACATCTGTTGTGGAAAAACAACTCTGTCATAAAAAAAGCGACATAGTACTTAAAAAAAAAGTGGTATGAGAACTTACCCAGAAAGCCTTACTTGCGAATGCAGATGAAAACCCCTGAATGTATTTTCATTGTTAATTGTTAAACATTAAGTCTTTTTTTCTTTTCTTGGTTTAGTTAATCCCTGGAATTCCCCATCTCCTCAAAACTGAGCAGTGATATTGGACAATTATGTTCAGTTTTACTTTTCACAGATACTCTGAGAAATAGCATGTTGGATCAGCTGTTATTATTATTATATTATTATTGTAAATAATACTCTAAACAACAGATGCCTAGTGTGTCAATTTTGTCATTTAATGCTAAAAATGTTGTCACTGAATACATGGGGGAGTGTTCCTCTCTGAAATTGGACTCTGGCAGACATTTAACAACATTTAAGATGCATATTTGAACAGAAAAATATTTAAAAATAGACTGAATCCGAGGACCGCATGAGCATGTGTACTAGAAAACAAATACCAGTCCTGTCTGTGTTTTATAGACAAGACAGTATATTCTCAGCAATGTGTGTACAAAAGGTTGGGATAGTGCTGCACAACCACACAGTCCTACAGACTAGATTAGACTGACTGGAACCAAATTTAGTCCTGGAGATTTCTTTAACTGAAGCAAAGTTTAAAGGAAGGGGTAAGGAAAATAAAGACAGAGAGAGACAAAGAGAAAAGGAGAAAAGAAGAGGCAATGAGTGCGAGAGTGAGAGTGAGAGATCTGGAATTGCTGCCTACTACAATGTGAAAGATATCTCTCTATTAGCATAAAATTACAATGGTGTAGGGTTGCCTCTGCTTGAGGGATTGTCTGAGATCAGCTTAATCTCCAAGTGCCAGCAAATCTGATGACTCCTCCGAAGTTTAATCATGCCACCAGGGCAGGAGAGGACCCGACGAGTACTAAATGACACACTGGGGTATCCACTCCAGCAAACCGTTTTCTTTATGAGCACCGCACAATCCCACAATGTCTTGCACAACAGGACATAAGAGTTTTAATGTGTCTGCTGGCCGGAGACTGCCCGCATTAATGTTATAAGTTCCATGACACTAAGAGACAACTATGAAAATGTATGTTTTGAACTCACCATGGTGTCTCTGCTGATGGACATGCTGAAAAATATCCACCATAGAATATCTTCCATGTCTCTGCAATATACTAATCTCACTAGTAATGTTTTCTTCTTCTCAATCGAGTGGTACTGTGGGCAATATGTAAACATATTGAACTCACTGTATCTCACCCAGTGTGAGCACAAGTTTGAGCATCAGAGCAGTAGTTTCTTGACTACAAAGAAACACGTTTAGTGGCCAGATATAGATGCAGGATGGATATAGACACATGCCACATACCCATGGTGATTTGATGCAGCCATTGGGCCTTGACTTGGCTTGACTAAATCTGTCACTGCAACCAGAATCATCTGATTTAGCATATATGTATATTAATTCATTCTGTTTATGCTTAATTACATCATTAAAATATGACAATTATCTCTTTCCAACAGTCTAACATGCCACCTTGTAAACTGTGAATATTGTACTATCAAATAACACCTAAAGCACTTAAAGCTACAGTCTAGAACAGGGGTATTCAAACACAATTAATAGGGGTCCGCACAAAATTTCCACAATGTCATGAGTCCAGAAAGGCTGGAGTAAATAAGTCATAAATATAGTAAAAACATTCTGCACACAATGACATAAATGCTAAAAAACAGATGTCCCACTGTGCCACTCCACAGTCCATTAAATTATCTTTAAATCTGATTATTATCTGAACTAAATAATAATACATTTTTATTGTTACAAAATTCCTATTTACAACCAAACCCAACCCAATTCCAAAAAGTTGGGACGTTGTGTAAAATTTACTTTAAAACACAATGCAGTCATCTTCTTATCTCATAAACCCTTATTTTATCCACAACAGAACATAGAAATCATCAAATGTTTAAACTGACTAAATGTACCACTTTCATTTTAAAAAATAAATGAAGGTGGAAAAAAAGTGAAAATTGATGGCAGCAACACATCTCAAAAGTTGGGAGAGAGGCAACAAAAGGCTGGTGGTACAAACAAGAAACAGCTTGCACAGCATTTTGCAACTACTAGCTTAGGTTATTATTACCATAAATATTAGGTTTATTGGTAACAGGTCAGTAACTTTCCCTAAAGTCTCTCATATGTAAAAATGGGCAGAGGTTTACCAACGTGTAAAAAGCTGTGTCTACAAATTGTCAGACAATTTCAGAATTTCCATGTAATGCTGTATTACAGACATGAGTCACTCTCCGTGAACACAGTTTGCCATATCTCAAAATGCAAATTAAAGCTCTATCAGGCAAACACGATGCCATATATATGACTGAGATCCAGATACTATTAAGTCTTCTCTGGGCTGAATCTCTTTTACAATGGGCTGTGGCCAGACAAATTGAAATCTGACATTATTTTTGAAAGCCATGGGTGCCGCGTCCTTTGGACTTCTCAGCACTCAGTTCAAAAACCTCTGACGGTATGGGGATGTATTAGTGTCTATAGACTGGGCAGCTATGACACTGTGGAATGGCACCATCAATCCCAAAAGATCAGCATATGCTCCCATCTAGACAATGTCTTTTCAGGGAAGGTCTTGCATATTTCAGTAGGACGATGCTAAACCACATACTGCATTTACAACAGCATAGCTTTGTAACATATGAGTCTGATACTAACCTGGCCTGTCCGCAGTCCAAACCTTTCACCAATTAAAAAGTTGTACCACATATTGAAACGATACAACAAAACACAACAAAGAAGATCCAGAACTGTTAGAATCCTGTATCAAGTAAGAATGAGACAACATTCCTCTTCTTAAAACTCTGGTCTCCTAACTTGAGACTTTTACAGACAAAAGAATAGGAGGCCCTGTCCCAACATTTCTGAGATGTGTTTCAAATCATCTTTTTTTTCATTTAAATGGTATATTGTATCAGTTTAAACATGTGATTATTATTATCAATAACATATTAGTTTGCCATATTTGCATATCATTGCATTCAGTTTATATGGAGATTTTACACAGGGTCCCAACATTTTTGAAATTGGAGCTGTAACTTCTCTTCTCAAAGAATAACCCATCGTCAGCCACAATCTGAAGCAGATAGGTCAATGACTGTGTTTTTCTCCTTCCCTGGATCCAGTTTGGCTCAACATGAACAGACAATATCATCAATGAAATCGCACCATTTCCAGATTCAGTACTCCATGGATCCCCTAGTGTTTACAGCAGGTTGTCTTTGGCAGTCTCTTAAGTTTGCTGGCCCGGCCACAGACTGTCCTTCTACGCCCTTAAACAGCAGGTGATCCTGCTGTTGACACAGTGCCAGTATTTGATTTTCTTTATATCCTTTTGGCTAATAACACTAGCACTGCTAGGAGGCACTTTGCTAATGTTATAGCGCTAGCTGCCAGAGTTTGTTAGTTTAGCTCAACCAGCACAAATCCAACTCCAGTTAACTTGAGTATTTTGTAGAAGCTCTTGGTCTTGCTTTTCTTTTACTTTCTGAGCATTCTTCATGCTACACTGCCATGGCTGTTTGCATTGTTATTTATTTACTCACAGATGCTAGTGACCCAAAATCAGCAAATCAGCATCAACAAATATCTCCACAAAATGACCAGACAAGCAGTACACATAATTTATGACATAATACACCCCTACATATTATTATTATAATTCTTGGATGTTCTTCTTTCCCATGTTCTGATTGTGGTTATTAGAAGTGTTCCATCAGTGACCTATTTTGATATGCATCCAACATTAAACAAAAAAAAAAAAATTCTTGTAATTATTACTGCTGAAAGATTTCCAACATTAAAATGTATGCATGGATTTTTTTCACACCTTTGGTTCACATTGATAGTTTTTTAACAAATAAGTGACGAGTGATGTTTTACCACACAATAGAAAGAAGCCTGTGTTGAAAATGGGCAAAGCCATCAGTACATCAGTGTGGATGCATTTTCCACATTGCTCAGGTTTCTGTAAGAGTTAATATTCCTTGGGCCTGATTTACTAAAGGTGTGCATGTACGAAATCATGTCCAAACTGTCTAATGATCCAATTTTGGAGTTTTTAATGTGTTGGGTGCACTTATGGGTTTCCGCATTATAGGGGTTAAATTAGTTATTGTGCCTCCCCACCCACCAATCTAGTATTTAAACTTTGATTCATAATAACACATCATCATGCCTTAACCCAAGTTAGTACAACCCATGGGAAATACAGTTTTCAGGAGGTTTTGGCTGCGTCTGTTGTAAATGGTTTCCAAATGTTTAATTCACTCGATGCAAGAGAGGATATATATGTATGTGTGCACGCATGCATTATGCCCCTGATATGATCTGCTGACTCTGACCGCACAAGATAAGGCCAAGTGCGGTTGATGCTTTCCATTAAGTGTTACTAGTAATTACTAGTACTGAACTCATTGTTTGCCTCTTCCACTAACTATTTCCTTGCATTTACACTGGTCATTCTCTAAACTCTCCATGACAGACACAGTGAAACATGCAAAATTTTTGTATACAAACACCTCCACATGTGGTCAACTTTGCAGTTTTTCATAGCAAAACACCTACCAATGAAACGTATTATTTTTAAGATCGCACACGCATTTAGAACTCGCCATTTGGGATCTTAATAAATCAGGCCTCTCTTTTCCATTAACCAGTGATACGGTACACCATTTTGTTTCTCACACAGTGCCACAAAAGACATGCATTGCATACTATGTGAATTTATCACATAGCTTATTGTCTTTTCTCAGTACTTTGCGATTCAGTTGAACATGGAGTGGAATTACATCAGAATTATCTACAGACAAGTTCTCATGAATCCCCTTTTCCCTCTTTATGGCCCCAGGGTTCTAAGTTTGCATTCAAGGTCCAGTAAGACATGTTTGATCTTTACAATACAAGTGCCAGTAAAAGCTAAGCCTGAAGATTTAAATTCACTCTAAAATTCATCCTCTCTCCCCAAGAACAATACCTCTATAAGCTCCAACACTTTGTGCACTTCAAAGGCCTTAAAACTGGGACTTCTTTGTGGTTAAAACAAAGAAGGCACTGCTTTCTTTCAGGTTTTGGAGAGCAATATCAACAGAAAACCTCTAAAGAATTACAACAGCAAGTCTACATAAAAATTCACCTGGAAAAGTTTTCACAATTTTCTTCCCCGGATTCTACTGCAAAGTTGTTGAAACAAACGACTGTACGGTTCGAGCCAAGACAAAGCTTGTAAAAAGCACAGAGAGTAACCGAATGTGCCCCGTCTTATCATCTGCTGCCACTGCACAGATTAGTGCTGAACGGAATAGAAAAAGGTTGCGAAGAAGGAAAAAAAAAATGGAATAAAAGCTGCTCTCCAGTATTAGAACAGACAGTTGCATTAGCTTTCTAATAGGAAGAGACAGAGCAATACTGAGATCTGAAAAGGGACAGAGAGAGAGAGAGAGTGTTTCCTCACTTCTAACAGGGTCTTCCATCCCCCCACAGTGCTTTGCTCTCCACATATTCTCCTCTGTCCTTTCTACTTAAATCAGATAGCACTAGGTTGCAGGGAAAGCATGTCATAGGTTTAACTCATACAGTATTAATTATACTTGCATCCCCTGACCTTGCTTGTACTGATAATCTACTTCCCACAACCCTGGTCTCTGAATGGAGGTTCTTATCGTACTAAGTTGAACCCTTTAGCATCTGCTGCACTCTGGTGCCATGTGATCTCCTTTGTCCTGTAGGCCCCGATGATTTATGAGGCTTCCGGCTGGTATTCATGGTAATATTCTGGCTGCGTCAGACAAGCCGAGGAAAAACTCCTCCTCACTTTTCACTTAGCAGACTGACTGTATTATGGTGATGAGTTTGCACTCCTGCGATGGTGCGTTCATTTGACATACAGTAGCTCCACAGTAAAGCACGTTCATAGTGGATTTAGATGGACTGCTGTTGATGCAGCTATAGCAGAGCTCATATTTAGTGAGCATATAACATCCATCAAAGATATGAATTTCCAGCTACAGTGTTTTATTTTTGCTTGAAGGGAGTTAATGCAATATTAATCTTATGCTTTTTGCTATCACTTAGTCAGCAAAACACTTGCCACTCATCATGATGAATTAACAACAATGAGGTAACTCGATACACTGACCATTCATCATTTGTGGTTACCCAATGCTAAAATCTAAAGCTGAATAGGTGCCATTTGGATAGGCTATCGATTCACATTTCAGGTTTAAAATATTGTAATTGTAATTTATTAGCTGGTTCAGAGTCACCTGAGTCAGCTCTAACTATAAGCTTTATCAAACAGGAAAGTTTGAAGTCTAGTGTTAAAAGTAGAGATATATGTAATGACAAAAAGGACTCCACATGTCCTAATTGTTATTTATGCTACTTTTTATTCTTGAAGGTTTCACTAAGAGCCAAGTGCTCTCTAACAGCAACATCTTTATCGCACTTACACAGTTTCTGTACATATATTCACACCCAGATGAATGCGTTATTAATCCATAGCGAGTTATAGGATAGAGGATGTATCATGTGCATGACTGGCAAACCGCAGCCCCAAGTTTGAGCCCAGAGTCCCATGTGAGGTTGGGTTTAAGTAATAAAAGCACACTGGTTAGGATTAGGGAAATGTTGAGTTTTGTTTAAAATTTTAATACAGATGTTGTGTGTGTTAACCCTGTAATGCTATTTGTATCATATTGGAGACACAAAAATGTTTTGATCAGTAAATCACCATAAACTTTATTTGTATCAAATATAATAAACCAAAAATCTCACATGTAGAAATAATTTTTAAAATATTTTGTATTTTTTTGGAAAAGGGTCCAGGGCACACTCCAATTTAAAAAAAGGATATTTTGGCTATTATTTGTTGGGCTGGGCTTTACAGGGTTAAGTGACTGTTTCTTGTTTTATTAAACCAGCCCACAATCTTTTCTGACCTTAACCCAGTACTGTGAGACCCTGAACTCAACCCTAAAAATGCTTTAATACATTGGAGTCAGAAAACTGGATGTTGAACTGCAAGATTGGATATCTTTGCAGAAAAGAAAACTGTGGGTCAAAAATACATTGGCTGTGTACATTTATCTCATAAAGTATGTTAAGTATCAATATGTTTGCCTTTTGTCATTTTAATTGTAAAAGTATTTTTCCATTTTTGTTTAAACTGTCAGAAAGGGCATAACTCTACCATATGTTTATTATTGAGGTCCTAGTGAGTGGTATTATAATGTTTGGCCAGCCTTTTTAAAAGGAATGAGGGCACCAAAACATTAGAGATGTAAAGTGCAGAGCTGCTGTATCATATTGCATTGTTGTACATGTGTTCCTAATAAGGTGGCCAGTGACTTTAAGTCAGTCTATTCCACTTCAAGAAAGTTTGATTATATTTATAAATCAAAGGAGTTTGTTTTTGAGGAAAAGATGACATGTTTTAGGAGCTAAATTTCAGATTTATGAGACACGGACTAAAATCATCCTGCTATATGATAATATAAGTAATAAATATAAATATGGATATAATGGATAAATATATCCATGAAAAATAGACAAGACAAAGATATGATCTTTAGAACATTCTTTCCCTCTAGGGGCTTGTTTTCAGCGCTAATAAGTTAATGCTAACATGCTAAAAAGTGTATACTTTAAACTCTCCCTTACAAAAAGAAGTATATTCAAGTATACTATTAGTGTACTTCTTTTAAACTAAAAATGGGCAAGTAAACTTTTAGTGTACTTTTTACATACTTATCAGAGGTAAACAAAAAAGTGTGCCAATTTAGTCCTAAGAAGTATAAAAATAGTATACTAGCAAGTATAAATAACAAATACAATAAAGTGGAAACGTTTCAACGAATGCCCTTGAAGTCTTGCACGCTAAAGTGTAGGCCACAGCTTTACAGATGCATGTTTGTAAAACTAGTTTGTGCCAATTTTCTCAACAGGAGGACCAGTAAGTGCAGGATAACGTGGCTGAGTGATCGCCAAAGATCTAAGAACCTTCAATGACTGTCACCACAGGTGTCCACTGGGCTCAAGATAAGAGAAAATGGAGCAAACCACTGTCAGTTCTTAGTGTTAGACAGCACGTACACTCTGCTGAGAAAGGAAAGAGAAGAATAATGAGCTGAATCCCAACACCTGCCTCAAATGAGATTGGCATGCACTCCCCGCAGCCATTAGCTTCAACCCAGTTGAGTGAAATGTAGATTCCTAGAGAGGGCAAAACCAATAGGATTAGCCTCCAAAGTCTTTTGTCCACCTACAATATTTCTCACGGCTGCAGTATTATGTCTACCACACACAATCACTAAAATAGCAGGTGCATAACAGATGAAACACTGTGCATGCATGTGTTTAAAGCAGAGTACCCACCCCTGTCATTTTGTTTGGAAATGTGGAGGAGCTGTCTATTCATGGCCAATTATGTGGAGGAGCTGTCATGTACTATTTTTTGTTTGTGTTTTCACTGCTCTTTTTGATTTGTGGTGCACCTTATGGTGAGTGTACTTTTTCACAAGATGCTGTTTTACTCAACATCAAGCAATTAAAACTTTAATTAGGCTGAAATGAGAAACTGTCTCTGATGCTTAATTTCTCATTTACTCATGTAAGAGAGAGGCTATGAAGTTTCATTAAGTTCTATCTGCGAGGACAACCAATATCTGTAGGGGCACCTATGTGTAAATGTGTTGATTTATTGTAGCTCTGCACTGGGGAAAGCACGACAAATGTGAGCATTAAGCTTTAGACGTTTTACCGTATCAATTTGAGTCGCATCACACATACTATTTCACATTGAAAATGTGATTAAAAAATATCATTAATTAGCTGTGGTAATATTTAGCTATTTTAATTTTTTCTGTGACCATACACAATGTGCATAAAAGCAGACAGTGGTTGGAAAAAAACTTGAATAGCAATAAAATGTGTTTTGGCAGTAACAGTATCTTCACAGCCTAAATACCAGTCTTTAGCATCTAAAACCAAACCTCTTAAAGTTTGCCTTTTTCATTCATCTGCAGTACAATTTGCAATAATTTCATAGCTCTACTTAAATTTCTAAAGCCATTAGAGACTTCTGGGATTTTACCCACTGATTTTGATCCTTGAGATGCTCCGGAAAAGTCAGACCATGCTCTTGATTGCCTGGCCACCTCGAGATAAGGGGAGCTAAAAATGGGTGAAAACTGCCTCTGAGTTGTTTGGCTTTTTTGTTGGTTTATTTCTTTATTTATTTTCTTGCTTTTAAATACAGTAACTGCAAAGCAAACCAATTATCTATGTGAATGTGCTTGCTTTTAACAATGCACAGACCTGAATATTGATGCAGTGTTGTGCGAGTTTTCTGTGTGATACTTTGAATACAGATCAGAATGAATAGACTCACTTTTTAGGTATAGTTCTTGCATATTAGGCTCCAGAACTGTGCCTACTGTTGCATAGCTTCAAAGATTTTGGTGGGGATGAAAGTGATAATCTGCTTTCGAGTCACTCACCAACTGAGCTTGCTTCTTGGGCCACACAGACACCATTGGAATCGGAAATGAGGATTGCCTTCCTGTCAGTGTCTGCCAGTCAACGTGCTAAGGCGTTTGGATAATAATACCACTCTGCTTTTAAGAATAAGCAACTGTACCAAGCGGATACGTCCCAGCTGCAACATAAAGAGTCGATCAGTAAATTCTTGTTTCATTTTTGAAATATAGAAACGCAGCAACATGCTTGTCTGTTCCTTCTGCCTCATTCATAGTCACATGGCACCTCACAGCTTGTTAGTGTTGTGTGCTGAAATCTGGTTCTCCCTGTATGTCACAGCTATCATGTCTTCCTGTTAAGTCTCTCTGCTCACACTGAAACTAAGGCAGGATTAAAGCTAAATGAGGGAAATAAACCATGTATAAGTTGCCTTAGTTTATTTTTATCATTGTTTTTGTTCATTTTACAAGATGTCACATGCCAAACACACATTGACTTTACACTGTATGTATGTATCAATTGTTTTCACATAGGATTTTTTTTTTCTGAGCTCAAGCTCCAAACATTATTTACTGTAATTCAGGTCTCAAGTAAATTCAGCGATCGCTGAATATTAAATTATGCTGGCAGTGAAAAATCACCTGTTATGTTTTACTCTCCTTGAATTTACTATGTTTAATGAGCATACAGCGTATTAGTGAAATATGCAGTGGGTGTTTAGAGGATCAAGCCTATGAAAATTCCTTTATTGAATAATCTATGTAATCAGGACCCTCAGTTAAGCCTGAAAGCCACAGTTAAGGCCTAAATCCATATATTTTTAGTCTTTGTTGCCATATGTCTTTAATAATGAGCAAATGAAAACTTGCACAATAAGGCTTATAAAGTGCAACACTGCTTAATTTTCAGATGGAAATGTAAATATGGTGCAAAATGTGTCATGCCCACTGTTTTGGTACATCTATATTCGGTCTGGATGTCTAGGTAGCTGCTCCCTTCACTTGCTTGTATCTTAGACCTCACACTAAAGAGACATGCAGGAATCCAAGGAAATAACGCAATGAGAGAGGAGCCGAGGAAATGGGTTTTTTTATAGACACGAGAGTCATTTCCTCTTAACCGTTACTACAACATCTGATTTTGAGGATAATGGGTCATCTGTGGATTAGCTATTATTAAACTTTTAAGTTACCAACCCTGTTTCCTAAGAATTACGCTCCTGTAACACTAAATTGCAATCGTGATTACGTTTTTGTAGCGGGCGTATGCAAATTGTTATGTTTTTTGTGAATGAATGAAGTGTCAAATTTATTAAACAAAAACAAGTTGCAGAATAAGTTGGACTGAGAAGCTACTTTGTTTTCCTGTGGACATTTAATTGATATGTTAGGTATCAATATATTCGCGACTTGACATTTCTGTTAATTGTGAACATGTGGTCCTTATACTGACAGGAAATGGAATCCAATTGAAATTTAGTTCCCTACTTCCCTGTATTTCTGACTACGGTTTAGTTGTATAGGAAGATGAGAATGGTTTAGATTTACTGTGGTTTTTTTGTTGGATTGGAGTTTGTATTTGTCAAAAAAGAAGAAAACAAGAAAGCACACTAATTAAACGTTACCACCGTCTGCACAGTGTGTTTTTTCTTATGAATATACATATCTGCTCAATTATTAAAACCCACATTCGGTATTTTTACTGTTCTCAGTATGTCATTAATTTAGAGTTATACTCAGACTCTGGGTGCTCATGATTTTTTAATGACTAGCACATTTATTTACAATTTGCATTATATTTTGTGACTCTCCTGTCTCATCATCACCATCTCCAAGCCTGAGAGTTTTAATACTTGTTCTTAATAGAATGAATTGCATGCATACAAAACTTTACCAATTATACATATTCAATTCAGTTGAGTTTATTTTTATACTGCCAAATCACAGCAAAAGTAATCTTAAGGCACTTTATAATGTAAGGTTTAAGACCTTACAGAATTTAACAACTATATCAAATCATAGCAAACTCAACAAATCCCCTTATGAGCAAGCACTAGGTGACAGTGGAGAGGAAAAACTCCTCCAACAGAAGCAGGCTCAGGGTGGGTGGCCATCTGCCTTAACTGTTGAGGTGAGTAGAAAGAAAGAGAGAGAAGAACAGGTCACAAAACAATAACTACAAATCCAATTAGTCTATCCCCTTTCCAGTTTTCGCAAAGTCTGCTTTAGCTAAGGATTTGTGAATTGTTACCATGGAGTTAACCTCTTCTGATTCACTGACTTCTTTTTCAGAAGGGCAACCGTATTGATTATTGTACGCAGTGAAGTGCCAGCATTATCAACAAAGTAATCGACTTGTACCGGAGTAAAGTTAGGATGGCTGCTCTTCTCTCTGTTGGTATATGGCAATGAAGTAAAAGATGACTAAATCATTTCCTTAAATTTTAATTTAGTAACAGCAAGAAAAATCACTACATCTACTGTAGTGGAATTTCTTCTTAAGTGTTGTAAAGAACTTTTATTAAGTTCTTAGGACCTTTGCAGTGTAAGCAATGCAATGCTTTTGCAAAGGTACACACTGACTCCACATTAATTTTATTGATTTCTGATTGGCATTAACTTCTGTGTGGATTATAATCTTACTGTATTTATAATTATCTTTACTCAGGAGTTACCAAGAGTTCCACTCTGGCCTCAGGAATACACTATAGCCACTGGACTCTTTTTGACTATAGAGCTGCAAATTTTCAGAATGTGTTATTCAGCAGGTGTGTCACTGAGTGGGGAATTAGAACTGTAAACGGGTTGGTGTTGTACCTTGGACGAATGTTTGTTACTATGCTCTGGAACTGCTAGGAGAGAGCGGCAGGGTGCTATGATAGCTGGCTCTACACTGGCTACTGTTTTCCATGCAAAGCCAAGTTTCCAATTCCAAAAGCCTCACATCCAGAGCTGTGAATCTCTTACATTTAGTACAAATACCATTAGTAGTAGAAGGCAGAAGAGAAGGTGAGCATAAGACAAACTAAGCAGGTCACAGCAGGAGAAGCAGAGGGAGATAAAGAAGCCATAGCTACATTTCTACAGGAAATGATCCCAGAAATACAAGTGTATTGAAAAGGCTGCTGTGAGCGTAACATGAGAATTGATAAATGCAATTAAGAGACACCATTGTCATGATACTAGAGATTAAATTGAAGCAGTACAGTTTCTGTAATATGTGTTCCCATAAATTTTGCCAACAAAACTGCCTGGGAGCATATTGTTATGTCCAGCTCTGGCCTGAGGCAAAGAATACAACAGACACTCAAATACAACTGGGAAATGCCCAGTAAAATTTCAGTGGCGCAGCAGAAGGTTAATTGTCTTGCTTAGAGGCAACAAAGTCAAAGTGGTTACCAGTAAACTGGGGGTCAGCCTATTGACTTAAACATTATCCATTCACAGACCTCTGAAGTAGATTTAGAGCCTTGGAGCAGTAAAGGTACATCTGGGACCATAATATTTGTTTGTGTTGGTAATGTTTCCATCCCGACACATCCATTGCAAGGGTTGGAGTAGCATATTTTGAAAAGTGACTGTGCAATTTTGCCTCTAGCAGATGAACAGGGTCATTAGAAATGGACACAATGGTTCGGTTTAGTTTGCAGATTTTACTATATTTTCATTGGCAACACTGCTGAGCCTTTACTTAAATGTATTCTTTAAAAAAGTCCTAAGAAATGTGCCCTGTTCATTCACACCATATGTTCGCAATAAATGACAAGTCAGAAATACATTGATACTTAACATATCCTTGAAAATATCCAATGTTCAATATCCAGAAATGTGACTCCAACTTTGTTAACATTTAGACAAGCATGCTATTGAGTATTTATAGATTCTGTTCTTACCCAAGAACAAATCCCAAATAAATAAACATTTTTGAATGTTTTGTGAGTGGGTTTTAAGAAGAAATCACTTATAAACAGTTGGTGAATGAAAGTATATTGAAATTAGATTTTCTTTTAAAAACAAACTAAAGCTGACAAGTCACATTTTGGTTGCACTGAACATGTGTCTATGTATGCATGTATTTAGGTGTTTACGTGTTTAAACATAACCTTTTATTACTTGTATTACTAATTAACTAATATAGTTTTTTATGTTTTCTTTTACTTGGTTTCAGTTTTTTGGTTAATCTCTCTGCAACCACTGTTTATGTGCAACCACTTTTTGTGGATAATGGGGATACAGAATGTAGCATAGTCTATCTTATGTGAGAACATTGCAGAGCTAAAAAGAGAAGTACACTCTGGACACGTTAAGTGCATCTCAAGAAAAAAAGCATTTATAGTTAATTAACATATACAATGTGGGCAATTTAGACTTGCATTTAACTTAAAGGTCACTTGAAATTCCATCTGAAGTGATGCTTTATAGACTCACAAGTCAGCATGAGGACAAGGCAAAACTATAAAATGAAGCCTCAGTGTCCTGCTTGTATATGATTATAAACCTTGCTTTATGCTACGATTATCATCATTTTAAGTTTGCATCTTCTAAGTATAAACTTTTGCATTGAAAGTTACAAACTGCACTTCAAGCCCAAAACCTGTCTGTATGCACCAGTGAGTGGAGATGAGACATGTTGAATATGGAAGCAGCCATTTCACAACTTTTATGGCTTCTGTATTTTACATTTCATTCTTCAGTGATACCTCAAGTGGTTGTGGTTTCTATCGCCACCAACAGCAGAATCATGTCAACTATAACTTTTTTATTGCTGAAGCAAGGTTGTTGTGACAACAATATGTCTGAGCAGATTGTGAGGAGAATATATGGAATTGGGCTGTCAAGATCACTGAGGCAGAATGATAGCTGTGTGTTTCAAAGCGCAGACTATCTAACAGCCAATTTGTAACTGTGACTGCCTGTGGTTTGTGGGCATTCTCTGTTTATTCCTTTTGATACTAAATCACAGATATTGAGCTGGAGTCACATGCTGTAATTACAGCAATCATTAACATTAACTGTATTGACGGTCAACGTGAACATGCACTTCCCCCTCAGAGGTACCCCTCTGCCTGTCCCGCTACACCCCAGCCACTCAGACATTAGAATAATGAAATTTCAATGAAGAAGAACTGCCCCTTCTGAAGAGGCTGATGTGTGAGCCATAGCAACAACAAATGGTACAATCTCTGTAGAAAAACAACAGAAGTAACTGAGAAACATGAAATGAACTACAGCAGCTGAGAGACGAGCTGTCTTGTCCCACGTGTTCCACTCAATTGCTTAGAATATGTCTAAAATATTAGTTTTTGCAGCTCTAAAGAGTAAGATTAATTCTGCTGGCTACATTGTGAACGTCATCATCATCATTGCGTTCTTCAAAGCAGATGTGGTTTATTTGGTTGCTGCTGCACCAAAGGCCAGTCAGTGACCAAGCAATGCCACTTACTGGTGCACTGGTTAAAGCTTCTACTGTTATGGTCTTTGATTTTTTTGTAGTCATACTTATGTTTTTTCTCCAGACTGTTTTGGTTGTGTAAATCTCATTGTTTTAACTTGAGCTGTCTCAAATTCCCTCACAATGTCATCCTTTGAAAAAATGGGCAACAAAGCCCAAGATTCATCTTCTTTTGGAAAAGATGTAGTGGAAGCCTTACAAACATCTAGTCAGCAGAGCATTAACATCAGGTAGTCTTGATGAATATTTGTTAATGTGAGCAGTAAAGTGAGGCAGGTTTTAGTGTGGGAGAATTTACAATATGAGCTGTGAGAATTTGACTTCAAAAATTGATGAGGTGGGAAATGATGCACCAGATTAATGAACAATACTTTCATATTCTGTTTTCTCTTTTTCTGTTTTTAATGTTTACACATTGTAGTGGATTTTTTTATTTTTCTCTGGGACTGATTATGTTTAAATAGAGGAAACCTTTACACAATTAAAATGAAGTAGTGTTTCCAAAACCCTTTGAGCTATAATTGCTCTTATTAATTTACTTATTTATAATGCAGAAGAGTACTACATGCAGCCCAGTCATATTTCCCTGCTTTACAAATTCACTGGACATTTTCACACAATATATTGTATGTCAAGATACGTCAGTAGGAAAAGAATGGTTCAAATCTTACCATCAATGATTACTGAATTCCATTGAGCTGCTGTGGTTTCAGCATCCTGGTATTGTACATACTCACTCACTGTCCCACAATTATGGGTCACTAGGACATTAATTAATTCTTAATGTTATCAATAACACCTGTGCTTTTCTCATTATGACAAGTCAAAATGTCTGCCAAGAGAAGGGCCATGGACCAGTGCACAAGCAGACCTTTTTATGCCATATCATTTTGACCCGTCATAGCTAGAAAAGAAGTGATATAACATTTATCATACCACTGTTCCATTATGTGCATGAATAAGCAATTCCACTAAACCTGCAAGCATATTACAGTTAATTAATTACACCTGTCCTTGCTCTGCGAAGGCATGTGAGAATGTCTCTGCAGTGGAATAAAAAAGCACAGGCACATTGGTCATGTCCTCCATAGTTAGACAAAGGAAATGTAGACTTCTGAAGATCCAAACATTAAATTGGAGCACAGATTATCCTGTAACCATTTATGCCCAAGACTAATTTATACCCACAGAACCTAATTACTGTGACTCTTTTCTGTGTTATATAAATATGTAATGTATTATTGACTTTGAAGATGACTATGACCATTGCTTCTTGAGATAAGGGTAGGATTTTATCTGTGTGTATTTGCCACCTATTTTAACTTTTGTGTGTTCACCATATGTAATAATGAAAGGGGTGAAAATAGTTACCATAAGCACTAACATTTAAACCTGTTATGTGGAAATAAGTGTTATTTCACGTTTCTGAAAACTCTAGTATTCCAGTAATAAAAAAGGACAGCCAGCAGTAAAGCAGTCATTAGCAGCATGGCTGACTGTGGGGAATTCATATGAAGGTTTTGAGTTCAGATACATTTTATAACTGGTCTCAAGTAATAAAACAGATGCACAAGTCTTCATAAAATACATAAAATGAACATGTACATGAATACTGCAAACCAGGAAAAGGTATATTATGCTTTGTAGCCACAATCTAGCAATAGAAATTCGTTGGTAAAATGCAAATCAAATCATTGAAGAATACATGTTTCATCTCCTGGCCAGGTATGGCTAGATTATTACACAGGGTTAACAGACACAGGGCTTGAAGACAGCATTTGTGTTTGAAATGAGTTATTAAATTTTCTTTCTGAAAAGTCAAAGATCTCAATAACAAGTAAATGTGTCAGTCACGTTGTTTGTTTGTTTTTGTCCTCTATTTAAGTAATTTAATATTGTATGTGTGCAAATATAATTATATGATAAAAAAGTTTCCTTTTTTTGACTACATTATACAGCTACACAGTGCGTGGATGTTTTAAATTCAGATACAGCACAGCTAAAGTAAAGCAACAGCAGAAAGACTCTTTATAAGATTCTCTCTTTAAAGACTGAGACTAGTGATGATATATCATTTCAATTCCACAAAACGACCAATGACTTAAGTGTATTAACAAGAAAGGGCCTGTAGCAAAGCCTAACACTGCTTATTTCCAGAAAAAAAATTAAAAATTAAATCAATGAATGACGTGGTTCACATGCAATACACTGTCCTCCTGCTGTAAATACTCAACAGAGAACCAAATGTATATTAATTCCCCTTCGACCTATGACAGGAGTAGCAGAGAATAAAACCATGTACACAACAACTGATGGACAACCACACCACCTCCTTTTTAAATTAAAGGTATATATTTCCAACCTGAGAAATGTTTAATATAAAATAAGAAAGTCTGAAATTATTCTGAGACAAATGTCTTATTTTCAATGTTGCCATGGAATGTATTTATGCTTATCCTCATAGAAAACAAAAATTGCACCACGGATTCTGTCGTGATTATTATGTTTAATGCTGCTGAAAGCTTCCGGAAAGGTTTAGACAGCTTCTCTACATCTCCAGCAGAACAAAACACCAAACCTTGATGTAGTTTTGAGCCAACAGCAGCACTTTACAGTTGTGGTTAACCTTGCAAATGTCACAGAAAACGACACCAACTGACTGCTATTAGAGGCGTTTCTGGCTGCAAGGATATTTGGCACAAACACCTTCAAAACTTAAAAGCTTCAGTTGCTAAGAGATATTCAACTTGAACACTAGCAAACAGAAGCTGCTGTCTTATTCTGCATGTTAGCAGCTACACTGTAACATCTGTTTATTTCCCTACAGCGTTGCGCATTTCCCCAGAACACTAATACAGTATTATTATGTGTGACGACTAATGAGCAGTCACATTTTATTTCCTAAATTTTTATGATTTACAGTTATATCAAATGCTCAGGAATTATAGGTACTTATTATTATTGTTGTTGTTGATGTTGTAAACTGCACATCTACTACTTTTATAGGATGACTGTTCTGGCACTATAACAGACTTTTCTACAAAATCCACCTCTTTTATAGTATAAATATTAAAATAGTTTAACTCCAGAATATTACTTCCTCATCTAATATCCATCCTCAGAGACTATATGCTGATATATGAAATATGCAGTTAACAATGCAGTCCCCAAAGGCAGTCATTACACGGGTAAAATAATGTGGCGTTAGTTTTAACTAACTAGTTTTGATGTAATGAAGTAACTGCGGAGCCTGTGTTACAAGATCAACTTCATGTCATAATGATATAGTGAAATAAACTCAGCATTTCGGAGACAATGTGAGTTTAAACAATTGTACTGCTGCTGTTTGCGACAAGCAACTAATGCATCAACTGGGAATTGAAGAAAGGATGAATAAACCACCCACAGTTCAGGCAGGTGCTTGTCATTTGGTATCTCATCAAGTGCTAAATTCTTCTGCAGTATTTTAATGTGAATGCAGCAGGGTGCATCTACCCATTTGAAACCAAACCATCTTGTTTATATTTGCATATTGGGTCAACAGTTGTATTCAGTGAGCTGTCATGGAGTCTTAAAATAACCACATGTATTTTATAGATGTGTGTGTGTCTCTATGTGTGTGAGCATCAATAACATCACATTTTCACTGCTCCCCTTTGAAATGAACTCATTATGTACCCTCAGGCTACCCTGAGGTATTACTCTAATCAAGCCAAATACTTGACGTGTAATTGCCTTCAGCTGCACTCAAAATAGTAAAGGGAACCATGCCTCACTACTGTGCATTTACAATGTGACCATGGATCCAGTGACACCACAGTAAGAGTAGGAAGTGGGGAGACAGGTTCAGTACTCTACACTGGCTTGTATTTTTTCCTCAATTAGCCGCCCAAGGTTGAGGTTGCTGAAAATCCCAGGATGCTTAACCTCCCTCCTAACTTGCTTTTCCCCTCACACACCTCAGGCAACCACAATACATCTATCACAGCACCTTCCCATAGACTGTCCAGATGAAGTGAGGAATATCAATGTTTCCAGATACCCTTTGGCTACCTATTAATTAACCCAACTCATTTATAGTTGATTGATAAACTGCTCTAAGTTGTTACAGCAAGGGTGCAGTTACAATTGTGTTTTGTGTGTGTGTGTGTGTGTGTGTGTGTGTGTGTGTGTGTGTGTGGG
>OMLM01015138.1:49409-67328 GCA_900302695.1 Helostoma temminkii | reverse complement strand
ACGTGATTAAACAAAGTTTATAATTTGTACAATTCAACATCCACTAAATGATTGTATGCCTCTAGATATATGTCTACATGGTGGCTTCAGGGCATATTTTGTTTGTCCATATAATTTAAATGGAAGCTGACATTTTTTCAAATCTCAATTCAGTACTTTGTAGAAGCAGCTTTGAAAGCTGTTACAGCTTTGAGTCTCAACAACCTTTGCACACCTGAATTTGGGGAGTTTATCCGATTTTACCTAGAAGATCCTCCCGAGCTCTGCCAGATTAGATGAGAAGCACTTGTGAACATATGTAGGTTTCTCTACAGATAGGGTTTAAGTCTGGGCTGTTGAGTCACTCAGGAATAGACTCTGGTCTCAAACCTGATAAGGCAATCTCATTGTGTCACTGTTGTGTTAAACATCGTCCTATTTAGACAGCATGCACTCTGGAGCAGTTTTCTTTTTTAGTAACTTGTTTGTGTTTATCGCATTCATTCTTACCTCACTCTGACCAGTCTCACTGTCCCTGCTGCCCCATAGCATGTTGCTGCCACCACCATGCTTTACCATAGGGATGGCATTAACCACACAATGAAAACTATCAAGTGATTGTTCAGTTTTATCTAAATATAACTAAATCAACACAAGAAGAATACAAAAAGTGAAGGGCTTAGATCTTGCTCCCCTGACTTTCATAAAGCCAACTGTAGTTTGCTACTTTGTGCCCTCAGAAGTAATGGTTATTGCTGTGTATTTTCTAGCATTTTATAGACTTAACAGTTGCTTAAAAGTAATTGGCAGAATATACAGTAATGAAAAAAACGAGTGATTGTAGTCATATGTAAATTCATAGTTGGAAGTACCTCCAATGTGTGAAATCAAAGTTATTTTACAATTATAGCTTGTTCTTATTTTTTTTTATTTTTTGTAAGACGTCTGTGACAAGTATCACATGCATCTGATGTCACATTAATGTCAAGAGCGTTGTTACAGAACCAATTCCTCTGTCCTCTTGCATTTTCCATCAGTATGATGGTTTGGAGATAAAGGGATTGTATACTCGACATGGCAAGTTTAGGAAGAGAGGATCCTACCCAGATTAAACCACCTCGCAGCTCCTGTGGGGGCTTTAAGCTTAAAAATAGGCTCCCCTTATCTCTTCCCTCCTCTATCCTCTAGCCTTTCATGTGCTGTATCTCGCAGTGAGGTATTTGTAAAAGGATAATTCTGTAGGTTATGGAAACATGCTGAGGATGCCTTTGCCTCTGAGGTGTAATACAAAGTGTCAGTACATGAAGATAGCATTCAAGCAACACTTCAGTATTTCTTCAAATGAAATTTACAACTCAGCTAATATTGATGTGGAACTTGATAATTGGTAGGTCTTTGAGAGTATCTACAGTATGAAATATACCTTATATTCTACATTATTTTGTGTGGTGCTACTCTAGTGCAGTAATAGGACATAAAATTAATCAAAGCTTGAGTTAGAGTAAGAAATTTTATAATAATATTAGAAAATAATTGTTTTTACTTCAAACATGAAAGCAAAAAATGTGTTTTGCACATGTGCTGTATGCTATTGCCATTTAAATGTCAAAATTGAAAGAATTAAAAATTATTGTATATTACCTCCTGGCATAGTAATCATGACATTTTATGCAAAGATTATAGCTTCTATTACCGATAATGTGACCACAAAGATGTTCATTTGTATTTTTTATACTGCTGATGACACACAACACTCTCCTCCAGGTACACCACTATCAACACCAACCTTTATCTTCCTTGTCATCATCCATTTATCCATTTTCTGAAGCGCTTAATCCCCGTAGGGGTCGTGGGTGTGCTTGAGCCTATCCCAGCTATCGTACGGACAAGAGGCAGGGTACACCCTGGACAGGTCAGCAGTCCGTCGCATGTTTGACTATATCATCACATATAGACAAACACAACCATTTACACACTCACAACTACAGGCAGTTTAGATTATCCAATTAATCTGACTGCATGTCTTTGGACTGTGGGAGGAAGTCTGAGTGCCCAGACATGCAACTCCAAACAGAAAGGCCTTGGCCGACCCGGGAATCGAACCCAGGACCTTCTCGCTGTGAGGCAACAGTGCTAATAACAGTGCTGTAATTGGCTTATCTGACAGTCATGCTACAATTGCAGAATAATTAAATGTTCTTTTCAAAGCACCAAACAATGCTTAGATCAAGTTTTTAAGGCAGTGATGGCTCATCCATCTTTATCGTTAACAGAGGTGATAATAATTATCATGGGTCACCTGTTACAGACTGATTCAGATGAGCACACAAATAGAAACACACTAAACAGATCAATGGTTGAGGCAATGGATGGAAGAAATGGTCAGATACACAGATGAGCAGACAGATGAAAGTGATTATTCTCCGGCCCCCAGATGGTGTTCGGGCTTAGCCATAGTGTGATGACAGCCAAGGCGCAGACAGATTCGCTGAGCACAACTTCCTCTGAACAAAGCATTTGGTGTGTACGCAGCAGTTTCTGTCTCAATCACGTTTAAATTCTGTCATGCACTGAAAAGAAGGCACAGGATGTGAGACAGGCTTGTCATCAAGTACTTTCAGTCACATCTCCTGAAGAGGTACAACTATGAAGAGTCCTCAACAACAGCTCTGATTTTGTGACTGAAAAATCCTTCCACCCTTTGGATGAAGTGCGGCAATACAGTATGTCAGGTATCACATATAACAGTGTGTGGGGATTATCACCTGATGGTTTAGCACAAAGTATTTCTAAATCCCCCTCCCCCAGCAGACTCTCTGTGACCCCCATAAATGTATAGAGTAGAAAAACTATTAACACAGAGTGCACTGAGAAGACATTTATGACTGCAAGGAAGTGTGTGCACATTAGATGGAGAGAAGAGAGAGGTCACAGGTAGAGAGAACAAGGGCCATACTTGAACTAACATAAGTTCACCGAGCTGACACGAGCAATCTGAAACACTTCTTTACATAGGAGCATTTCCAATATTCCTCAGTCATTTTCCATTTCAAAGTGCCCTCTTGTAGTTTTGCTGGTTTCAAAGCTAGAGACCTCTGGCCTCAAGTGCAGAAACACACAATGCATGAAGAGCTGACATTGACCTTTGTGTCTCTCTAAATGTGTGTGTGCGTCAACAGAAGGCAGAGATAAAGAAAGAACAAGCAACTAGTTCATGCCAAAAGAAGCATTATGTTTCTGCATTATCCTAAAATGATAAGGGTGACAATGACCATTAGTCGTGTGAATATTATCACACCAGGAATCATTAAGGGCTTCAACAGTACATTACAATACTTTTCAGTTTTGCAGTGCTGCTGAATTGTACTGTAGAGAGAGGCGTTTCTTATTTGTCCAGTACCACTTCTCTGTCTAATGTAAATAACAGAGCTAACACCTATAATGTTCCAGCAAAGGCTGACAGATTTCTGACAAACACTCATGTGAACAGGATTCATGTGCTGAACATGAATTGCACTGTAAGAAACTGAAATTACCTGATTTAAGAGAAAACTATGTAGTTCAAGAAGGTGCTGAATAGGCCCTAAATCAGACGTCATGAAGGTGACAGTTTATAACATGACATAAAGTAAGTGTAGTGTATTTATAATGTGGCTAACAGTAAGTGGATTGTGATGCAAGACCAGAATCCTAATGCTCACTTACTCAAAGATAAAACAGAAACTTTAACCAAACTATATTAACATATTATTATGTACCATGCTATTATCTTTTATGTGCAGTTTCAAGGCTATGAAAGTTTTCTAATGACTAGCAGCAAAAGCAAGAAACTGTAAGCTGCCCAGAAATCATTAGAGTACGTCAAAATGAGAAAACTATAATAGTCGTCATAATAATGTGCTGTTTTTTTATGAATTTATGTATGTTGTGTGTTTATAACAGCTGGGATTGGCTCCAGCACCCCCGCAAATTGTAACAAGAAAGGTAGTTAAGATAATGGATGGATGGATGGATATGGATGTCTGAAACCAACATTATTCTTTCACATAGTGGGGGTATTTTCAAGGTCCCAATTAGAGAGGAGAGGACAATATCTTATCTGTTGCAGACCTACTTTGCAATTTAAACAGATAAGAGTCTTGTGTTGTGTTTACTGGCAGCTCCCTGTGGTGAGGGATTAAAGCACAACAGTGGACACTGAAAGAAAAATAAGTATGTGGCTGAAGACTCTTGGATAGATTCTCTGTTAAAATATCCTTCCCTATGTGGAATGTCTGACAGTTGTCATAGAAAATAACTGTCATGAGAATAACCATGGATATTCTGTATTCAAGACAGAACAACACAAATGTTACGTAGTTTTTTATTTTATTTTTTAGATTTTTGTTCTGAATCATCATCTCGTCTCATGGCTAACAGCCAGTTAGATGTAAAGTGGATGTAAAGTGGACCACTGGATCTTTGATATGTAAAACTCAAATATCTAGTGTATTAGGCATATTTGTAGTGATATAAACCATGAGTTTATATCATGAGTTTTCCCACTCACAACAAAAATTATTTGTTAAGTGGTCCCGGTTGATGCTTAATTATCAAGATTTTAAAAAAAATCAGTTCGACAAATATTTCACTGGTCTTGGCTTCTCCAGAGAACACATGTTCAGGCCCCATTCTTAACCCTGAACTTCTCTCGCTTTACCAGAGTTGCGTTTTTGCACACAGCGATATTCTGATCCTGTGCCAGCGCAGGAGGGAATTCTGGCTGAACCTGCTGTCTTTCTGGGCACTGAGCTGAGATTTGGGGTTTTGACTTTGTTAAACCAATTTAAGTGTGTTGGATGTAAACTGAACCTATGTGTTTTTCTTAAAATGTAGAGCTGCAGGTGCTGTATGATTATTTACCTGCATGCACCATTAATCTTCACGTTACACTCTGTTTTGTATCTCACTGAAAAAGACAGCATTCAAGTGTGAATTTTTATATCTGCTGAAGACAACAACCCTAATTGTGACCACTGATTCTAATTCTAAGCCCATCTTTACTTTACTTTACTTTACTATTTATAACCGAAACACCTATAACTCTAAATCAAAATATCATTAAGCATACGTTAATGTATTATTATTATTGCAATTATTATTGTACTGAATAGAACATAAAGTTTATACACCACCAGTACAAAATCAAGCTAAGTTAACACACAGTTCAGTATAGTTATGAATGATGTCGCTTGATGGAACCTGATGAACAGAAGCAGAAAAGTGAGTGTGCACATTCACACTTGTGTGATTCTCACTAGAGAGTGTGACCTGACAATAATGGTGCTATAAAACAAGTATCCAAAGAATCCACTTTGAATGTACAGCATCTTTTTTTCCTTCTCCTATTACTTCTGGCTTATTCTAGCCCTTCATATGCATTGTTTTCTATATAGTTAAGTTTAGTTCCACTTGGTGTTGCATCTGATTATGTCGCAAGGCCGACACATCATTACCTCTTGTATTTGGTTGCACTTTTTCGCCTTGAGAGTGTGCCGGTGCATTTTCTTTGATCCTTCACAGAATTGCTTTTAGCATATAGTGGATTATGCAGTGTTATGTTGCATTTTCAATATAGGATAACACACACATTTATATTCCTCAATCCTCAACAACACGAGCCAAAAACGTCCAAATGAAAGTTCCCACACAGACTCTGCATCTTGTAGTTTCAAGCTGTTTACAGGACTGATGAAGCAGTCTAAATCAATTTATGCACTTCTGAAGCATCAGTGTGTCAGTTTGTAACACAGCACTAAAGGATTTTTTTTTCAGAGTGAGTCAGGTGTTTGGGATTAAGAGCATTTTCCTCAGTAGAATAACATCATGGATTTACTTAAAGTCTGGTTTTTATTTGGCGCCGTGTTGAAGGTTTTTTTTGTCATGTCAATTTCAAACCTTTAAATCTTAACTAAATTAGCATGTGTATGAATCAGCTTTCTTTATTGTTTAAGCTAATATTACTTTAACAACTGCCATGTACACATGCAGAAAATGCATATGAGTAGACACAGGACTGGAGTGCTGTAAGTAAAATAATCAATGATCAGTCTTGGTAGTACAAGGACGGTGCTTTCAGGAATATGAATCGTGATTTCAAACAAAAACATTTACAACTATTACACTTCACACCCATTAAAAACTTTAATTGCACTGAATTTGCTACAGATAACACTACGCAGAATAAAAAAATTATGAGACTAGATCAACACAAGGCAAGTCAAAACCAAAGCGATCAACATCAAAACAGCAAACCCAGTAGCTAACTCATTAGGCCAGTTTCTGGTTCCTTGATGTATTAGCTCTCTTCAGCAAACAACATGAAGCCCCCTCTGTTCCTTAGAGTCGATGAGTCAGAGCTACATGAGACATGGACAGCAGTGCTCCCTGCTATTATACCCGAGCTGTCCATCAATATTCTTTTCATGCTTATGATCAAAGCAAAACACGAGGCATCTGCATACTTGACATTTATCTGTGGCTACATACATCACAAATTATGTAATAAGATTAAACCTCTGTAGCCACACTGGGCCTGTGATGCTAGAGCACTTATTACGCACTTTTGAATGGACAAAAGAAATGAGGAAACAACTTTATTATCCTTAAACAACAGCAGCAAAAATCAGTACAATCAGTTGATTAAGTAATTTTTACTTTAACTGTGTAGTTTTTTGACAGATATTAAACAATAAATACAACAAAATTGCTGGCATCCAAATAAATAAGGCTGTATTTTCTTACAAAACTCACAATGGCTTGTGATGCTCAGGTGCTGCTCTACATTGTCAGACTGGACTCAGCTTTTATCAGTCTACTGCTGCATTTGTACCGTTTCAATTCTAGTCCTAATCACACATACAGACTCAAAGAAGAGAGCTAGGGTGTCGAACTAAGACTCAAAGACTTATCAGCATGATGTGGGGGAGTTACAAACTTTTCAAGTTTATCCAAATAGACAATTGAGGGTGCTCACAGCTGTAAAAGGAAGCACAAACGTGTCTACTCCATTCCACCCTGTGAAGAGGCTTTAAAATGAATCAATGTCAAAAGTCAACAGATTGCCAATTCTCAGAGCAGTTAAAATAAGTAGATCTGGCATTGTGCTTCCCACACACTCCACAACCCCCGCCATGTCAAGATTTACTATGTGTCCATAGAGTGAGCGAGCTAACTGTGCATGCTGAGCCTGTTTTTAACCTGTGTTTATTATTACACGTTTAGTATACTGAATTAGATGTTAGGAGTTCATGTGAATATACACACAACAATCAATTGGATAATTTTGATAGAGGAGTGTGATTATTCTCAGGCAGGTAATGAAGGCATATTGTATGAGGATTTTTCTGGTCACTAATCTGACGAATGGACATTTATTTGTGATGAGTGATGAGTGATAATATGTGTATCATTTCCATTTGTCTGGTGCTAATATTTGAGAATGTTAACACATTGTCATTCAAATATTGAGGCTGTTTATGTCTTTTTAATTCCCTGAACCAAAAAGTCAAAAAGGTGAGAAATTCTAAATATACACTTTTGTAGAAGGCAACATGTACCCATGATTCTGCTTATCCTTAGGAAAGAATAGCTGAAATGTTTCTACGTCACAGAAACAAGTGTCTTACGGGCATTGTCGGGCAAGTTACTCAGAAAAAGTAATGTCACTCTCACTCTTTAACCTCCAGCTGGTGAAGTGCAGTTATCCGTCTCCCCCTCATCCATTCTATGTTTATGTTCACGTGCACATGTCAATGAGGAGAAAGATCAAGTTGGGTTCAGGAAACGTACTAATGCAGCATTACTTTGATAAGTAATAATATTACCATTTGAGAAACTGCAATGCCTTTGCTTATGTGAGTTGATGAGATGAGGTGATTTTGAGTTATGCTCATGCAGAGTTAAGGATGGAATTTTCAGTGCATTTGCATGCAGCCAATGTCATTGCTCGCACTACTGCATATTTTATGCCTTTTAACGTGTAACTGTTATCAGAGTCTTTTCGTGGGTGTCTAGATTTCGAGACAAGATGTGACAGTAGGTCATCGTACTGATGTTTTCATCTCAATGTCACTCGCCTCTGTGAAGGACGCCATCTAACCCATGACATGTGATCCCACATTCATGTAGTTCAGCGATTTTGCTGAAGAAACTTTCATTTCACCATGGAAAATAAAATAGGGATATAAGCACATTTTAAAAGCGTGAGAAATAACTCACTTTGTCTGCAGTGCGCTGAAGATTAAAGTAGCCAGTTATTTTCAGGGAACCTTAATAGCACTCAGCATCTGGATAGTATTTCCATAGAGGCAATAAGTGTCTCATGGGGCTCTTTTGGTCTGAGAAGACAGCAGAAACAACAACAAGGTGATTTTCATTTCAATGTAATGACAAATCATTTATCAATTTCTACTCCATCACAATATGAAAAACCCTGAGAAAGAGGAGAGGCTGACTATTTTAGATGAAAGTCGACTACACACTCAACTTCCATCAAGCACCAGACAGTGGAGGAAACACTGAGACGTGACAGAAAGCACTCAGCCTGAGGAACAACATACAGTATTCCCATCAACAGCAGTAACCTGCTCTCCTCTGCAGCTTTAAAAGGTGTTTATTACAGCCTCAATGTCAAAAGATTGAGAGGAATTATATTTGCATTATACGCATTTATCTCATATCCTCAGTTTAGGAAAGTTATTACATTAAATCCACAGTCACCTCTGATGGTGGATTAGTTGCATATGGTTGTAAAGAGTTCAGTGTCATATACCTGACCATATGCTATGCTGCTGATTTCTATGCATAAAAATACAAACACGGTTTAAAATATGCCATGTCCACTGCACCAATCTGCATTTCTCAGCTGCAATGTGTTGTCGTAGTTAATGTGCCTGCTTGTGTTTTTTTAGCAAAGAAAACATCACAGATTCTCACTTTACAGAGACGGAAAATAACTATTGATTTATATTCATAGTGTAGGAGTAAAACCTGTATGGGCTTGGTTGTTGTGCAGCTTTCTTAAGGCCACAAAATTGTCTCAGGGTGATAAACACTGCAAAACATGTTTTAGATTTGTTCTGTGCTTTGAAGGTTGAAAATACTGCTGTAGTAGTTTTAAGTTTTAAGTTACACCTGAGGAGAAGCTTTCGTCATTCAGTTATTTCAAAAGTACAACATCCCAAAAGTCGAGTTGCACGATATAGAGGTGGAACAACATGCAGACAATGATTGTACTATTCTTGGGATAGTGGGTGGAGGATTTTGCACCTTCAAAGTGACAACTTAACACACCACACACAAGCTTTTGTTCCACTTATTGTCACATGTCTTGTCTGATTTGTACTTTAGAACCTACAGAGTTGTATTTGAAGTTCGAAGACAGCAACGTTAATGTTGCCTAAACTGGGAGGACACACAGGACAGAACAATGACAGGACGTGTCAGTTGTGATCACAACATAATTTTGGTGCCAAACATTACAGGGATGAGTGACTTACAGTAGCAGTGTCTGCACAATGCATTCTAATCTCATGACTTTACCAATGTCTCTGATGCACAAATCCTTGCAAATGTTATGGTGGAAATGATGACCAGTTTTAGTTTGGTATAAATTTCAAGTCATGTCAAGTCAAATATTTGAAACTGTTTTAACATGGCTATACTTTATAAATTATTATGTCATACATCTATCTCAGCTGAAAAAAAACACTATTATCCAATGTGCAAAGTTAAATAATAGTGTAGTCACTACAAGTGGATAATGTGTTGCAAAACTGGATATACAGGGTGACATCATCAGTGAACTAATTAGTTTAACATATTTGCAATGCATGAAAATACATACTAATATTCCCTCATTATGTCAATAGAGCAAGTAAGGCAGGTCACAGTTACACTCCCCTAAAAACCAACTCCTTAGACAGAATATTCCACATATTCTTTTTCTTGTAAACTGTATGTAAGTATTCTTCTATTTCACCATCTTAAGAAAAAGGTCTCCTGTTAAATCCCGTCAAATTGACCTCTGCTGTTGTTGTTTTATTTTAGTCATTCAGTCTATTTTTAGAAGCTCTCTTGATTTATGACTGTTCCTCAAAATTGTCAGCATGAGAATTATAGTGAGAGAAAGACACAACAGAAAAGCTATAACTGAAGTGTAAAGGGAATGTAGAGATCTCTTTTCTAGTTTTAAAATAATAAATGTTTTTTTTACTGTACATGTATTCTGAATCAGCCAAATCATGTACCCATCTTTAAAAATATAGTGAATACAGTACAAATTCCCTCTTTGTTTTACAGAGAAAATTCAGTAACTCATCACACAGCACAAGCAATGTGGATTTGTTGAAGAAAAAAGTCTCATGTGTAAGAGTGCAGTGCCACATATTTTCCTAAAAAATCTGCTTCAAGAGATTCCAATAATAGCCCATTCAACATCAATGATACAAATTCAAATAGATCACTGCTCCTTCTCTCCTTCCTAAAAGGATGACAGATTCCCCTTTTGCACCCTGGCGTTCATATCAAGAGGTTTTTCATTCAGCGGACTGGCATCCACTTGGGTAGCTTTTCAGTTGGTTAATGATCTGTCCTGAATATTCTGTGGCTGTGACTATGTATTTGGCAATAGCCAGCCATGTTTTTCCTTCCATCTATTCTCCCAGGGGTTTTCAATGATGATAATCCAGACCCCCCTCTAGTGTTGCCACCAGACTCCCTAATGGCACTCCTGGAGTACTGTTGTAAACTTGTCACCATTTTGTCATGAAAAAATGCATTTCATTTCAGTATCATTTATTGCTACTGTGCACTTTCTTGGATGTCACTAAAAGATTGCCATTCTCAGTGCATCCAATATGCTTGCTTAATTTGTTTTTGACTTACTCAACTTGAGGTTATCAACATGTGCACAAGTGTTTGAAAGCACTGAGATGGAGATGCTTTTATGCAATTGGATTGGGAACGACAAAAACATACATGACTGTGACAAAAGTACCTATTATAATTTTAGAGATCCAGAGTTGAAATGCAACACATCTCTTGTGGGAAGTATTAAATTATTCCACATGGATAAAACTGACTAGAAAGTTACACAAACTGGATGAGAATATAAAAAAGTTCAAAGAAAATAAGCACAAAATTTAGTAGGAGAAACCCGTGCATGTTGGCATTCCCAGTATGGAACCTCACAGTGCGTCTTCTGCATGCCTCATTAATGCAACAAACAGTAGGATTCCCAGTAGGATTACACGTGTACCATATTTTACTTTAAAGCCTTTTGGACAGTAGCATTCATTGAGTGGCTTACGTGAAAAAAAGCAGTAATCTTTCTGAGAAGAAAATGTGTTCCTAACACTGGTTGCTGCTGCTGGAGAAAAGACAAGCCTTATCATTGACAGGCTGTGTTTATAGGAGTTATTTATGAAGTCTTGATTGCTCCCCAGACAGCCAAGCAATGATGTGAAAGTTATTTATTGTGGCTGGATATGTATAATAGGCTTATGATTAGTTCAGGTAGGCTATGGTGGTGTAGCAAGAGAATATTGTCAGTAATTACATGTGAGATTGAGCAGCACTGAACTACTGTATTCCCATGATGTTGCTACTGGCCATCTGCCCTGATTATCTTGCCCTTTATTGGATCTTCACTATAGTATATGTACATTCTTCAGTATATTCTTATGCATCTTTGGGATCACAGTGTCATTTATTGTCAAGTAAAATGAAGGTGCAGGACCCAGTATCACAAGTCAAATGAAACATCACAGAAAAATAATGTTACTGCAGACAAAGTGGAAATTATACAGTATATGAAATTAAACACCATACCCATAAGACTTTCTTTTAGATATCTAGATTATCTGTTAGTCCTATAAAAAAGAAAAAAATCTATTTTTTTTATGGATTTACAAATGATCCTTCCATCTGCACTGTGTATCCAAGATCCAAATTCAACATGTCATACCACAAGAGTTTATTATTTCTGACACTGTACAATTTAATAAAAACTCAGTAGCAACAAAAACATTTCTTTTGTAGAAAACTGCTTGTGCCTATAACAGTATGAGTTAAATTAATTTTTGCACATACAGAAGCACCCCCCGCCCCTGCTGAGTGGCTAAACAAACCTGCTATGATTGCTACAAACAGGAGGTATGTGATTCTCAGAGGAAAACAAATACAAAATAAAGTCTGTCTGTATCTGAAAAATTTTCTACTGACGTTTAATGTAACAAATGCTGAAATACTGCCAGAAATGCAGTTTACTCACATACTAGGTAGGAATGGCAAAGCGTCAGCTTTGTTACAAAATGGTGAACCCAAAAGGAAGATGAGGCAATGGAGGTTGAAATAATAGATGTTCTCTATTGTCCGAGACCATTTCTGAATATGGTATGGGGTAGAGAGAGATAGTCTCATCACTCAGAGAACCAAGGTTACAATGTAACCATGGTGTTTTAATGACAACAGGCCAAGGAGCAGCACAAACAAAACAAATCACAAAAAAAAAAAAAAAAAAAAAAAAAAAAAAATCTCTAATAGGAGGAAGAAACAAGCAGAGAAAGAACCCAAGAACCCAAAACTAAGCAGAACTAACAAAGCTCTAGTTAGGCTATAGATCATTTGGGTGAAAAAGGCGAAAACTAAATAACTGAAGCACAACAGTATGACAAGAAAAAGGAACAGGACATGAACATAAAACTTAAACCAGATAGAGAGTTAAGCATAAAGATAAAATTCAATCTAAAACATCAACTTACAGAGAAAGACAGGATACAGAATCCAAAACAAGTTAAATGGTGAATGAGGCTGAGGAATATAAAGAGTGCAGTGAAAAAGTATTTTTCCACCTTCCTGTTTGTTTGCATAGTTATCACACTAAAATGATTCAGATCATCAAACAAATTTTAGTATTACACAAAGATAATCTGAGTAAATACAAAATTCAGTTTTTAAATGATGTCAAAAAGTAATTACCACCCCCTTGCTAAATCATGAATGAACTGTGATTAACCTCATTTATGGCAAATGTGAGTTCAATTTCACTTACCACGCCCAGGCCTGATTACTGCCAGACCTGTTGAATCAAGAAATCACTTAAATAGAAGCTGTCTGACAAAGTGAAAGATGCTTAAAGATCTCAAAGAGCAACACCTCATGCTGCAATCTAAAGAAATTCAAGAACAGATGAGAAAGAAAGTAACTGACACGTGCCTGGAAAGGGTTTCCAAACCATTTCAACGGCTTTGGGACTCCAACATTCACAGTGAGAGCCATTATCCACAAATGGAAAAAACTTGGAACAGTGGTAAATCTTCTCAGGAGTGGCCGACTTATCAAAATTACTCCAAGAGCAAAATAATGACTCATTCAGGAGGTCATAAAAGAACCCAGAACAACATCTAAAGAACTGCAGGCCTCCAAGGTCAGTGTTCATGATTCAACAATAAGAAAGAGACTGAGCAAAAATGGCATCCATGGGAGAGTGAAAGCCACTGCTGACCAAAAAGGACACAAAGGCTCATTTGCCAAAAACCATCTTGATTATCCCAAAGACTTTTGGGCAAATATTCTGTGGACTGATGAGACAAAAGTTTAACTTTTGAAAGGTGCGCGTCCTGTTACTCTAACACAGCATTTCACAAAAAGATCATATTAACAGACAAACATGGTGGTAGTGTGATAGTCTGGGGCAACCTTGCAGCTTCAGGACCTGGACAACTTGTCATAATTAATGGAATTTTGAAGTTTTTTCTGTCTGACCATCAGTTTGTGACCTCAAGCTCAAGCGCACTTGGGTTATGCAGCAGGAGATGAGCAGCAGAATGATCTAAAACACTCCAGCAAACCTTGGGAGGTTGATTGTAAAAAAGAAAATATTGCTCTAAATGACTATTCTTGGTTTTTACTTTGGATTTTGTCTGTGAATATTACATTTGCTGTTAAAATTAATCATCCACAAAAAAATCAGAAAGCTATCTACTAGAGAAAGCCATGCCATTCTAAATCAGAATGGGTAGAGAAGCATTCAGAGACATTGCACCAACACTTGACATCAAAAGAAATAAAAAATGGTGTATCGACATCGCCAACATCCACCACAGAGCAGGGAATGGATTACAATCCACAACTCCAAAAGAGGTGTCTGCATTGCCTGAAGCAAAAACATGACAAAAGTGCTCAGAGGGCACAGAGTCGCAGGAAAGTCAAAGAAACATGTAATACACATTAACCTTATAGAAGCTTTTTTCAAGAGTGGTGCCCTCTGGCTTCCCTCTGACAAAAATATTCTAATATTCTAACGCTGGTAAAATGAATTTAAATTACATCACATCAACATTTGCCTCCTATATTCCCCCCGATGTCACAGTGTCTCTCCCTGTGTGCCTGGTATGTGGTGTGACATTGTCAAACCAAGCAATGGTGTGGTGAACATTTAAACAACAGCAAACGTTGTGGCCGTCTCTCTCATTCATCCATTCATCCATCCATTTTTTGAACTGCTTAGTCCCCGTAGGGGTCTTGGATGTGCTGGAGCCTATCCCAGCTGTCATACGGGCGAGAGGCGGGGTACACCCTGGACAGGTCGCCAGTCCATCGCAGGGCCACATAAAGACACCTTTTCTCTCAGCAACTGAAAATTCCCTACGAGAGATTTAGTCACCATTTTCTGTCAGAGTCTTTTGCACAGTTTGACAGGGTACGTGACCCTTGGAGTTCATATGCATTGTAAAGCTCAAAAGACTTGCCACCGTCAGGGAAGATCGAGCATTAAAAAAAAAAAATTCAAGACATGTCTTTGGACACATTTTGGATATCACTGGAGAACATTTTAGGCTGGGGTGGCTGCAGAGTTTGCATACTTTTAAAGGGTGCCATGACTTATAAAACTTAAGAAACGCAGCCCTGGAATATAATATAACTAACATAAAATGTCAACTGCATGTCAAAGTTTCAACACATGAATTCCAATATTTTGCAGAAGTCCATTTACTACCATTCTCTTTAGCCTTCGGCACTTTGTAAAAACTTCAACCCCACTTCTTTCTGAATCCATTTGTTCAGTTTCACAACAACTCTTTAACAGCATTTTGTTCTTGTTGTTTTTTTTTGTTTTTTTTGTAAATGTACCCATGGCAGATTTTGAATGGTTGCATCTTTGTTAGGAAAAGGAACATTTCCTGCCAGCTTGCATATTAATTCACAATAAAAATGCATGCTACATGTTTTCTTGCTCTAGTTACTTGTTAATATTGCTTCTTTACCAAAATACCTTGAGGCTTAAAGCAAGCTTCAGACATGAAAAAATAATTAAAATACTATTCAGCAGTTAAGAACGGATGCCAACGGGGGAAACATGAATGAAATTGGCCTTAAATTGTTTGTTTTGACTTGGTGTACCAATTTAGTTAGAGGTTAACATGTGTACAAGTGTTTAAAAGCACTGAGGTAGAGATGCTTTTCTACAACTGGAATAGCAGCAACAAAAACATACATGCATACATGCATTTCTATGACAAAACTATCCATTATAATCTTCAAACTTCAAACTTGTTGAATAGAAGAGATGAATGTAACATTTGTAGAGTAAATAGGCTTATATTTTCTTGTGACAGCCTTCAAATGGTGGAAGCACCATTTTCCTTTGCAGCTTTTTTAATATGTCTAAAACCTTCTTTTTGGAAGAATGGAAAAATATACCAGCGGTGTCATTATGGTTTACTTACAAAAAAAGTGAGTAGAATTCAAACTCAGTTTGACCTTAAATGCACGATAACCTCCATGATGGAATGTAAAATCCTGTAAAACGCTATTTATGACATTATGCACATATTCATGCATGAATACAACAAATACATATATGCACATATTTAAGCATGAATGCCACCCTGAGCTGATTTCTCTGCGCAAACATACCTCTCTCCGCTGCATTCAAATGTCACATTGACTCACTGGGACATGCTCTTAAGTTGACATATGTCATCATTCAATTTGCCAGTGGCCACTTCTGGCTATTTTCTCTTCTGTTAATTGCTTGAGGCAGTTGCTACCATGCTTTTTCCTTAGTTGTAGAAGGACACAGGTCCCCAAAGATGCACCAGCCTCCCCAATGAACAGACACAAAAACATTCACACGTAAGAGAGACATTCATGAATGTCATGAAAGGATTTGATCAAAAATGCAGCTTTTGTGCATTAAATGGGAAAATAGATTAAATTTTCCTTTTTTCTTTCAGTTCATACTTTCTGTCTTTTGTGCTTATTATCTGACGCTTGTGAATGACCTTGATCAGACAGATGATTTCATCCTGTTACCACTCTGTACAGTGACAAAGGACAAAGCACACAGAGGCATGGTTGTCAAGGCAACATGGTTATAGAAGGCAAAAGGCAGATGTGTGCGTACACACGCTCACACATATGCACTCACTCACTCTTTGTCAATGACAGCTTTGCCTGGCTTGAGGATATTCAATTTGTGAGGGCTCTGGCAGCATTACAGTATTATCATTAGAGACAATGGCAAGAGCTGCATGCAAGGCTGAGAGCGCAGCACAGAGGACTCATGGGAAGAGAGGACTGACGCAGCAAGGCGCTAACTGTCACTGAATATGTACAGTATTTTACAGGTGTTAAGGCTGTGATCAAAAATCACATGGTTTCATTCTTTTTCTTTTAAAGTGGGACACCTCACAAAGCACATGAACCTGACATCATGAGTGTAGACACTGCTATTTGGTTAGATTAGGATGGTTTTGTAGTTAAATCTTAAAGTAAAAATATCCAATGGTGTGATTTTTATGTTAAACTGGGACCACAGTCATACTTGTGTGATACTTAATATCATTGCAATGGGTTTTCTAATGATCAGTTACCCCTTTATATTAATAAACTTGCATTAGCAAGTGCTACTGGAAGACAGTACTAATATGTGCCATTTATAGGCCTATGTACATTTATCTATATTCTGATCAGACATAACATTATGACTATCTGTACAATTTAATGCAATCTAATACAACAGCTCTGCCATGAAGTCTAAATTTAAAAAGTTATACTTTTTCAGTGTATATGTTGAAACTGTCAGAAATAGTATTAAATATTACTATAAATAATATTATTAAGGTCATCGTAGGCGGTGGAGTCGTAGTGGTGTGTAATGTTTTGACCTACCTATCAACAAGGAGTCCGAAACACTAGAGTCACCTCTTCACATGCTGATGGGAGCTTAAAACATTCCTGCAAGAGGTTTGGTTTAGGCATGAAAAGTACTTTGGTTAAGGTTAGAGCCTTATGAGTCTTATTTCACTTTAAATGCAGACATTGTGTGTGAAGTGACTATTAGCCTAGCCCCTAGCCCTAGTTTTTCCCTGACCTTAACCCAGTGCTGTGAGTGCCTGAACAACCACAAAAGAATTTTAATAAATTTGGAGTCACACATCTGGATGTTGTACTGTACGATCAGATATTTTCGTGGAAGAGAAAAAGAGATGTAGTAGATTTTGACAAAAATACACTGCATATCAACATTCAGCGTATTTGAGATTTATGATTTATTATGATACTTGTGTACACATGATCATTATGTTGACAGAAAAACCAAGTTTTGGTTGCAATGTTCCTTACAATAACATGCTTGTGGAGAAGGATTTTTAAGTGTTTATTAGAAAAGAAACAAAATATCCAGGTGGTAGAGGGAGTGCTAAGGAGGCTAAATTACATTTGGTTACAAAATGGCTGAATATACCAGGGGGCTACTACAACTAAAACAATCACACAAAATGAAAAGAGACAAAACCAAACTAAGTTTCCTCAAGGTTTCCCCCAACAAAAACTGAAACTTCCATGCCTCACATAATATTCAAGAAAATTAGCAGCTCACAAACACTCCTGGAA